>CATIWM010336499.1:0-15914 GCA_949671775.1 Mallotus repandus | reverse complement strand
GTGCACTATTTCGCGGTGGGGTTTGTAACTTTCCATGAATTTCCCATTTATCACTCAACGACGGAGCTTTGCTTATTTCTTTTTTTGAGGATCGACGAATCAAATGATATTTTTGTTCCAATTTTTGCCTCTTTTTCTCCTGCTGAATCAAACTTTTCCTTGCCATAATATTTCACTTCCTATTTGTATCGCTGATATAAGTCGGATCCTAGATGTAGAAATATAAAAAGTCGCCTTATCCATCGAAAACATGAGATTTAGTTTTACTAACATTTTCATTTCTATGAAAATTGAAAAGAAGAAATTGGATTGGTATCGCCCACGAGTTTATCTTATATGTGTTGTAAAGTATTACAAATTTTCGAAAGAACCAAAGTTCAAAATTTGATATGAGATCTTTTTGTATTTCTTCATTCATTCCCATCCAATCAAAAAGGTTTTTTTTTATTGGATGAATTGATTTCTTGATCTTGGTGAATTGTAAGAAAAAAAAGATTTTTTTTACACAAGTGGTGCATGGTTATCGTCAGCTCGTGCTGTAAGGTGTTGGGTTAAGTCCCGCAATGAGCGCAACCCTTGTGTTTAGTTGCCACTGTTGAGTTTGGAACCCTGAGCAGACTGCCGGTGATAAGCCGGAGGAAGGTGAGGATGATGTCATGTCATCATGCCCCTTATGCCCTGAGCGACATGCGTGCTACAATGGCCGGGATAAAGGGTTGCGATCCCGCGAGGGTGTGCTAACTCCAAAAACCTATCCTTAATTCGGATTGCAGGCTGCAACTCACCTGCATGAAGCCGGAATCGCTAGTAATCGTAGGTCAGCTATACAGCGGTGACTTCATTCCCAGGCCTTGTACACACCGCCCGTCACACTATGAGAGCTGGCCATGCTCGAAGTTGTTACCTTAACCGCAATGAGGGGGATGCAAAAGGCAGGGCTAGTGATTGGAGTGAAGTTGTAACAAGGTAGCCGTACTGGAAGGTGCGATTGGATCACCTCCTTTTCAGGGAGAGGTAATGCTTTTTGGGTATTTTGGTTTGACACTGCTTCACACCCAAAAAAGAAGGAGCTACGTATGAGTTAAACTTGTTGACGGAAGTCTTCTTTCTTGACGGTGAAGTAAGACCAAACTCATGTTATTATCCTAGGTTGGAACAAGTTGATAAGATCCCCTTTTTTACGTCGCCATGTCCCTCCCGCGTGGTGACATGGGGGTGAAAAAAGGAAAGAGAGGGATGGGGTTTTTCTCTCTTTTGGCATAGTGGGCCCCCGGCGGGAGGCCCGCACGACGGGCTATTAGCTCAGGAAAATGCCATTTTGGAGTTTTCTAATTTTAAAATTAAATATTAATATTATTAATTAGTATTATTAAATATTACTATTAAATATGAAAAAATATTAAATTATTTTTATTATTATTAATGATATTATTAATTATTATTAAATTAATATTATAATATTATTTTATTATAATTATATTTATATTATTTTATTATTAATTTTTTATTTTTTTATTATTAATATTTTCATATTATTATATTTATAATTTTAATATAATTAGAAAATTTTAATATAATTAGAATTTAATTATTTAATTTAATAATTATTATATTTAATATTTTATTAATATTTTAATATAATTAGAATTTCAAATTTAATTTAATATTTTATTAAATTGTTAATAAAATTAAATAATTAAAATTTTATTAAATTATTATTAAAATTAAATATAATAAATAGAAATAATTAAATATAAATTAACTAAATATTAAATAAATAAATAAAGGAACTAAAGCAAGACTGACCATCGATCGGTAGGAAGGTTAAGAGTGATAGATATTATTTTTGTTCAAAGTCAGTAGTGGTGATACTGATTCAGTTCTTCTTGTTGAATTCTGGTCATCGGGTGAATTGGCTTTTTGAGAAATATGAGGAATTTTTGTTTTACACCCTAAAACAAAAATAGAGTAAAAGTTGAATTAAATAAAGTATAAGAGCAAAAAAAACACCAAGAATTTATAGAGGTTCGGCCCTTAAAGCCTACTCCTCTCCTCAACCAGAAGTTGAGAGTTTCAATCCACTATCAATTTACTTCAAAGTGTAGATCAAACCTTTACAAGCTTAAATCAAGCTACCCAAGTGTTTTCCAAGGCTCACACTCCAACCTAAGTGTTTTCAAGGCTCATACTCTAACCCAAGTGTTTTCAATGGCTCACACTCAAACCCACTTGCTAAGAACAATCCTCTTAGCTTACAAGTGAATAAAACCCTAACCCAACTCACTCAATCTCATTATTGAGCTTTTGAATAATGGTTTTAAACACTCACCAACCCACACTCAAGAACACTCTTGAGATAGATGGAAATTACAATAATTAAAGATGAAGATCTTGGGTAGTTAAAGATGAAATTCAAGAGTAAATGCTTAAAGATGGCTCTCAATATGTTTGCTCGACTCTATTATCTTCTCCAGCTGAAAAATGACTTGTATTTATATCCTCATAGAAGAAAATAGTTGTTGAAGATGCATTAAATACAAAAAGAGCCGTTGAAACCACCCAAAAAGTAGCAGGTCTGCGACCTTGTCATGATCATGAAGAATTTGTCATGATCATGACAATCGGAGGGCGCCAAGACAGAATTTTGAATTTTTGTGCTTCATGATCATGACTCTGATGGTGACGATCTTTCATGATCATTTTTTATGATCATGACACTGGTTGTGATTGCTCTTGGGAACTTTTTCAAAAATGCAAATTTGATTTTTGTAATTTTGCTAGAAAATTTTTTCTAATGATTGGAATTCACTTATGATCACCTAAAATAAAGATTTCCATCATTTTCTGCCAAAACCTACTTCCTCGTTTGCCACAAAAATTCGATCTTCAATTTTCCTTTTTGTCACAATCATGATGCCCTTGTCACTACTTGTGCCACATCTGATTATATCAATTTTAATCAACCTGAATATAAACACTTAAGCACCTGGATTAGATATAATTTTACTTAATCATTTGTGACCATCAAAATGACTATTTTGCCCCTCAAGGTTCAACAATCTCCCCTTTTTGATAACAACAAATAATTATGTAAAATTAGGCTGAAAATTGGAAGGAATTGCTCCCCCATAAAATAAGTTTAAAATTAAAATTGCAAAAATCATCAAGTAAGTCCATTTTGCATATTTAACAACAAGTCATCAATATTGTAGCATTCAAGGATCAATACATATCCAAGATTCAACACATCAACCAAAATATATCCATAAAGAATATATTCAACCAAAGAAAATATATTCATCAACCAACAATTTTCATTATCCATCCAAAACATGTACAAAAATAGTTTTAAGAAAAACTAATGCTTCCCTTTTGCAATAACGACAATAAACATATTCAATATCCACAAATTTAGCCTTCCTCCCCCTTGTTCAAAAATGCTTCCCTTTTGCAATAACCACAATAAACATATTCAATATCCGCAAATTTAGCCTTCCTCCCCCTTGTTAAAAAATGCTTCCCTTTTGCAATAACCACAATAAACATATTCAATATTCACAAATTTAGCGTTCCTCCTCCTTGTTCAAAGTAGACATTTCTCACCAAACACATTTCACAAAATCCAAAAATAAATATAAATATTTTACATTTTCTTCCCCTTTATTACTATTAAAAAACAATAAGAGAGAGAGAGAGAGAGAGAGAGGGAGGAGACAACAGGTGTCCAACATATTTACCAACGACTATAATTCCAGAGGCAAGTAATATAGATATCCATACCAAGTTAAACATAATATAACCAATAGTTGCTGCACAAAATTAATATCTAATAACCAATAACTTCCAATTTAACCAAATAGAAAATCCAATATCCATATTCAATAACCAAACCAAGCACAAAAACAGTATCCGAAATATAGAACTTTCAATTTAATCCTAAAAAAAAATCATTTCACAAATAACACAGTCATAGTTATAGACATAAACATAACTTAAGGTTCAAAATCCGCAGAATTTAGTTTACCACAAATCATGTATGACTCCAAAAATTTCAATAGATTAGCTAACAATAATAAATCCAAAATCATATAGCGTAAGTAACTAAACCAAGTCAATCATTAAATGAGAATTGATTTCTATATCCAACAACATAACCCACACTTCCAAATCAATATC
This sequence comes from Mallotus repandus, assembly GCA_949671775.1. NCBI lineage: Eukaryota > Viridiplantae > Streptophyta > Magnoliopsida > Malpighiales > Euphorbiaceae > Mallotus > Mallotus repandus. Next base: position 11,738 of record CATIWM010336499.1, on the reverse strand, counting down.
CAACATAATCAAAAAATCAATAACCAATATAATTTCAATAAGGCAGAAATTCAATGTCCATATCCAATAGCCAGCAACCAAAACACAGAGTATCCAAATAACATCTTGAATTTTAACCATACCAAGTCAATCATAAAAACATCAGTATCAAGAACAAATCAAATGCAATAAATTTTGCAAGTTCAACATTCAAGAACTAGCAATTTTCAACAGATCACATTTAAAAAACAATTTCCATAAATATCAAATATGCACATTACAATCACAAAATAGGATGCCAAAATAACCAGAATAACTAAGCTTAAGCCTAACAACTTACCATTTTCTCCCCCTTTATTGCTATAAAAAACAACTAAGTAAGGGGGGAAAGCTCCTGTCCAACACAACAGCAAACTAAAATAAAAAAAGTCCCAAGCTTTTAAAAGGCTACAACCATGTCAAGTTCTTGTAAAGACTTGAAAACCAAAAAAAAAAAAAAAAAAAAAACCAAAATTTTTTATGAAATGAGGTGCATGATGCATAATGCAAAATGCTAAGGGAGGTTGGCCTTCAAGAAGGTGACATCAACAGTAAGGGTGGTAACTTTGAGGTCCATGGCATCAAATCGAGACTCAATAACCTGTAAGGGAGGTACGAACAGCTCTAAATTGGTTGTCCAAATAAACTTAGAGCTAGTTCAACATGGATTAGAGTTAGTTGCTTGGCTCAGTCTCTTCATCATCTTCAGGGGCTGCAATTCTAGTTTGCCCTTTTTTTTTGAAGTAGAAGGGGCTTAATCTTCTCCCATTTATTGGAATTCATGGGTGTCAGAGTCCTGCCAAATTATTTTACCCTCTTTGTTCACTTCACGCCAATGAACAGTATCATTTACATTAAATTTTCTAATTGCAAATTTTCAGACTTGACAATGGCTATACTAAACATATGATCATGAAAGATTTTGATCAAGGCATGATGTTTTCCTTTTTCTCCATACCATGAAGCCAACAATTCCAATTTCCCAACATTCCTATGACTTTCCCTTCTACCAAGAACAAAATAAGATATCCAACAAGGTTTCTTCATAAATTTCCACAAATTCCTTTAACTTCATCTTATCTTCATGTCCCAATTCTCTCACGCAATCCTAATAAAAAATTCATGTTGAATATATCAAGTAAGATTTCAAAATTTTGTACCTTTCTTTTTGCTCTTTGGTTGCAAGCAAGGGCATCAATGAATCAGATGGGCCCCTTTTTCGTACACTTTTTTTGTTGTATTCCCTTCTTTGTAGCTGATTCGGTATTTCCACTTAGAGATGATGTGAAGATGAATGATGATTGTAAACCATGAGAATGAGCATGATTGGATTTCCTAGGCTTGGGTCCTCTTAAGCTATTAGCTCTAAACTTTTTAGTCTTAATTCCATTAGAATTTTTAGGTCCATTGGTTTTAAGACTAGGTCTTTGATAAATCTTAGTATTTGGAGTACTAAGATTTGCATTCTTTGAGGAACTAGCATGAGCATTTTTGAAACCAATTCCATTTTTAGATTTCAAAGGAGTGGAAGTCAAAAGAATCATGCCATGAAGAATTTCTTTTCCTTTATTAAATTTAAATATGGATTCCTTAAGATTGTTATTTTCATTTTCTAAAAATACATTTTGCTCAATATGCTTTGCATTTTCATTTGCAATCTCAATTTTCTTAGAATTACTTTTATTCAATGAATTAGTTAACTCTTTATTAGAAAGCCTTGATTTCTCAAGTTCTTCTTCTAGAGTTTTTACCATTTCTTTGAGTGAATTAATTCTAGACAAGTATTTATCACATTTATACACTAATTTTTCATAAGCAAGTAATATTTCATCATTAGATTCAAAGTTTAGAGTTTCGTCATCATTTGAAGGTTCCTTCAATGCCATGAAGCAAAGATTTGCAACTTCCTTATCAGTGCCATCATCACTAGACTCACTAGAATCATCCCAAGTTGCTTTGAGTGCTTGTTTCTTTTCCTTCTTGAATTTTTTATCTTTCTTGAAAGATTTCTTCAACTTTAGGCATTTGGATTTAATATGACCCAATTTATTGCATTCATAGAAAATCATTTGATTCTTCTTGCTTGACTTTTGCTTCTTAAATCATTTTCTCTTCTTCAAGATGAGATCTTTTACTTTTCTTAAAATTATAGCATATTCATCTTCATTTTCACTTGAGTCACCATCTCTTATTCTACCACTTAATTCATTTTGATTTTATGGGTGAGAAGCATCTCAAGAAGTTCATCTGTAAGTAAAATAGAAAGATCATTTGCTTCTTCAATAGAGGTCATTTTAGCTTCCCAAACCTTTTGAGGCAAACTCATAAAAATTTTGTTGTTGACATCTTCATTTGAAAATTTCTTGCCAAGTTTCCTCATAGAGTTGATGAAAGTGATAAGCCTACTATACATATCACTAATTTTCTTACAGGGCTTCATCTTGAACAATTCATACTCTCTTCCAAGCATTTGCAATTTCTTGACTTGACTAGTGCCTTCATGCTTGGTCTTTAAGTACTCCTAAATCTCTTTGGTGGATCTTAAATGCTCTATTCCATTGTACTCTTCTCTACTCAAACCACAATAGAGGATGGTGATTGCCTTTCTGTTTCTCAAGTTAGCCTTTGATTGCTCATCGCTCCATTGCTTTATAGGAATAGTCACCTCATTGCCTTCATTGTCTTTCTTTGTTGGAGGACTCCAACCTTCATCAATAATATCCAATAAATTTACTCCTTCACTATATAAGAACATATCCATTTTGTTTCTCCAATATGCATAGTCGGTTCTATAAAAAAATGGAGGTCTTATGTAGCTAGGACCATGAATATTGGGGGTGACAATAACTTGACTAGTGAAGGCCATGATCTTTACAACAACTTGACTAGTGAAGGCCATGATCTTTACTCCAAGATGGTTAAATCTTCAAGAATGGAGACCAAAGCTCTGATACCAAATGTAATTCCGTAAGTGCCGAGAGGGGGGGTGAATTGGCTTTTTAAGAAATATGGGGAATTTTTTGTTTAACACCCAAGAGCAAATAAAAATAGAGTAAGAGCTGAATTAAATAAAGGATAAGAGCAAGAAAAACACCAAGAATTTATAGAGGTTCAATCCTCAAAGCCTACTCCTCTCCTCAACCACAAGTTGAGAGTTTTAATCCACTATCAATCTACTTCAAGGTGTAGATCAAACCCTTCCAAACTTAAATCAAGCTACCCAAGTGTTTTCCAAGGCTCACACTCTAACCTAAGTGTTTTCATAGCTCACACTCTGAACCAAGTGTTTTCAATGGCTCGCACTCAAACCCACTTACTAAGAACAATCCTCTTAGCTTACAAGTGAATAAAACCCTAACCCAACTCACTCAATCTCACTATTGAGCTTTTGAATGATAGTTTTAAACACTTACCAACCCACACTCAAGAACACTCTTGAGATAGATGAAAATTACAAGAATTAACAATGAAGATCTTGGGTGGTTAAAGATGAAATTTAAGTGTAAATGCTTAAAGATGTCTCTCAATATGTTTGCTCGACTCTATTATCTTCTCCAATTGAAAAATGACTTGTATTTATATCCTCATAGAAGAAAATAGTTATTGGAGATGCATTAAACGCAAAAAGAGCCGTTGAAACCACCCAAAAAAGTAGCAGGTCTGCGACCTTGTTATGATCATGAAGAATTTGTCATGATCATGACAATCGGAGGACACCAAGATAGAATTTTAAATCTATCCATATTTCAGCCTATAGTGATTCGGATTGGGCAAGCTCCATTGACGACCACAAGTCCACCACCAAGTATGCCATCTATGTTGGTCCAAATCTTATCTGTTGGAGCTCAAGAAAACAACGATGTGTTGCTCGCTCTTCAACAGAAGTGGAGTACCGCGTATTGGCCATAGCAGTTCAAGAAGTAACGTGGCCCCAGTCCCTTCTTCGTGAGCTTGGTTTCCATAAACAGTCATCCCTATGGCTTTGGTGTGATAATTTTTCTACCACATTCTTGACCAACATGCCAGTATTTTACTCTCAATGAAAACATCTCGGATTGACTACCATTTTATGTAAGACAAAGTCTTTAAGAACGAACTGCAGGTCTGCTATAGTTCTTTTGAGGACCAAATTACGGACTGCCTCACCAAGCCATTGCATAAACCTCATTTCCAGCTGCTAAGGAATAAGTTAAACTGACGCTCAGCTTGTGGGAGGGTGATGAAGGATCCATATTCATCAGTTAGTTATTGCTTATAACAACCTGATAAACCTAAAATATTTTCATTGTTGTATGTTGTTGTATAATCGCTATTCTTTAGTCCTTATATATGTATATAATACATTATTACATTAATGAAAATATACAGAGTTATTTCATTTTGTTTATTCATACCATTGGTACCTATTGCACAAATATGCATTAAATTTTCTAAATTTGGCTCGACTCCTAGGTATCTTATCTTAGTTAGAATGACCTAATGCAAATGTTTTTTTAATCAACACTTAGAAGTCAATGCTCTATTCGGTTCTCAATAGAAACAACATCAGTTTGAGTCCACTGTTCTGCATAATTTTTAGCAATTTAGAACTCATTTAATAATCAACAAGATTTTATAATGTACAGTTCTATAACTCCCGTTTATTTGGCTGCTCTAAGTGTAGTTTATAGGAACATTTTCAAGACAATTACAACAAGGAAAAGAGTAATTAGTCTTTAGTAACAATCAAATAAAACTTGAGAAGAGCATCACTGAATTCATCTAGACTCACAAGTCATCAATAGCTCAACCCAACGATAAAAAGATGATCATTGTATAAAGGATTTGTGGCACTAAACAGAGTCCATGTAGTTCTTTTATATATATAGGGTTTATTGCACCGTTGGTATCATAATTTTACCCCATGTTTCAAAATGGTACCAGATTTTTAATTTTTTTCTTTTCAGTTACTAAAGTTCTATTTTTTTTCTTTTCAGTACCACAATTTCTATTTTTGCTCTAGATTAAAGTACTTCAAACATATCTTATCAAATTTAGCATATGCGGCAGCCGAAATAAATATGTTTTTAATATATTCGTCGTGTAAACATCTCATTAAATAGTCTAATCATCTTGTTGGCCCCATAGAACAAATTTTTTTGTGGGCCCTATAAAATAATATTTTAGCAAATTTAAATACTGATGTTGCTATTTCTTCTGATCTGCACTCAATAGCTGTTGGGGTGATTGTGCGGGATTGTAATGGTGTTGTTCTCTTCTCTGCAGGTTGTCTATTCCATGGCCATTCTGGTGTCGCGATTGCCGAAACTTTGGATATTCGGTTTGTGCTCACTTTGGCGAAGGAGAAGAATTTACAACTTTTAGTTTGCGAATCGGATGGTCAATTATCCATAAAGAAGCTCATTGATCAGCTTTTGGCTTCTTCAGTTCATGATCTTCTCTGTGAGGATGTCCTGGAGTTGGCCACACTTTTCTCTTTTGTTTCTTTCTCCTTTGTTCCTCGTCAGGGCAATATAGCAGCTCATAATATTGCTTAGTGGGTGAAAAGTACTATTGGAGACATTGTTTTGGATAATGATGTTCCTACTATGGTTATGCCATTTGTACTAAATGATCTTATTCGCTAATGATATGCTCCTTATTCTTAAAAAAAAAGGTTCAAGTGTTGAGCTGATCACTTAGCATTCTTGCAACTAGCTGGTGATGATATTGATCGATATAAATGTGTTTTTCTTTCATTTCAACTTTCTTTTCTTTTTTATACTGATCAACTAGAAGTCTCAATTGAAGGACCTTATGGACCTGCTTCAATTCACTTTCTAAGGTTACTACCACTTTGCAAATATATACATGTGTGCATTCTAGAATGAGCCAAGTTTTGGCTTTCTTTACTAATGAAATGATGAGCCAAGATTTGCTTATATATATATATATATATATATATAAAGATGGGTTATTCCCTTTTTTATTTGATGAATATGAAGTGTAGAGTTAATGAATCTATATGTTATATTCAACGAACATATAGTTTTTAATTAATGAACTTATATATAATAATGAATTAGAGTATTAAAAGTGATGAACCTATAATTGATAACTAATGAATTTTCATCATTTAATCAATGAACCTATATTATTTGACCAAATAATCTATTAATTTTTATAATATTTATTTTTTTATTTATATTTCTATTTAATAATATTAAGTAATAATTTATTTAATATTAATATATTACTATTAATTTTTATAATATTAATAAAACAAGTAAAAAAGAAAGTGTGATAATTATTCATGGATGATTGATACATCAATACTGATTGCTTTTTTTTTTTTCAAGTCTCAGTTTCTTTCATCTGTCAGTAAAATCCAAGTAAAACTCTATTTATTATAATTAAATAATTAAATAATTTGCTAATGAATAAAAATTTTATTTTGAGTAAAATCATGAATAAAAAATTAAATTCAATCACTTTAATTAATAAAATAAAATAGTCAAAATAAAATTTTTATTCAATAAAAATTATTTATTTTTTATTTTTTAATTATAATAAATAGAGTTTTTCTTGTATTTTTATTTTAGTTAAATATTGTAGTTCATTATTTAAATAATGTAGGTTCATAAGATAAAATATGTAGGGGGTTTGCATATCTCATCTCATGGACTTGAACTAAAAAAAATTAGTTGATATTGTTTTTGCCTATTCATAAATTAAATTCATTGACCTTCACATGTAGATCTAATGATCTTCACCTGCAAGTTCACTTGTATTCACTTGCAAATTCGTTGGCCTTTTTGAACCTGCAGGTTCAATGATCTTTAGCTGTATATTCATTAATCTTCACTTACATGTTCACTGACCTTCACATGCATATTCATTAATATTTTTCTTTTATTTTTAATATAAATGAAAAAAAATTATTTATCAAAAATTATTTTTTCTTTCTATTTTATTAATTATGGTGGTTGAATTTAATTTTTGTTCATGATTTTAGTTCAATAAAATTTTTATTTATTAAAAAATTATTTATTATTTATTTTTTAATTATAATAAATAAAATTTTACTTTTTTTTTATTTTAGTTAAATAATATAGGTACATTACTTAAATAATCTAGGTTTATAAGATAAAATATATAGCTTTATTACTTAAATAATGCAAATTCATTAACATTCATCTGTAGGTTCTTTGATCTTAGATTCTTTGATTTTTATCTGCAGATTCATTAGTTAAATATTACAGCTTCATTACATAAATCATGGAGGTCCCATTAGTTATCCACTATAGATTCAACACTTTTTTCTTGATATATATAACTCATAATTATAATTATTTATTTTAGAAATTATGTTGATTTATTTAGTAAAATATTATTATAATTATCTATAAATAAAAATTATTTATTAAAATTTTTAATTTGAAACGTCACATTCTAATATTTTATTTATTTGACAAATTTATAGTTAATTAAGTTTTAGTTATAAATAAATAAATAAATAATTTTTTTAAGAAAATGTGTAACTTTTATTAAAGAAAATTCAATTTTGAAAAAAAAAATCAATTTTGATTTTTGGAAAGAATTTGAAGAATTAAAGGCAAAAAAAAAAAAACAAAAACAAGAAACAATACACGTTTTTTTATCATTGATTTATATGAAGAAGATAGCAAAAAATTATAAAGTTTGGTGCAAGCGTCAGGTGGAAACACAAGCTAAAGGTAATGACGCATGTGTAATGATCTTTGGTCCATCTTGCTAGATGGACAGAGGTCTATATTATAATTTTTGTGTTTTGTCTTCTTTAGCTCACACATGTGAATGGACCTCTGGTCCATATTCTAATATTAACAGGGGTTCATGGTATAACAATTGTCTCTAATGGTGGCCAAACTCTAAAATGAAACATTCTTAACATTTCTCTACAACCTTGGCATATAAGCCTTTACTCATGGGCCTAATCAGCCAATTACCAATAAATACATAAAATTTAGGGATCAATACACCCACTAAAGGTAATAACTGAATTACCAAGTCTTACAAAAACTCTAAAAGCTACAACTATGATACCACCGTTCTTTGAAACTATAGCCAATGTTTTGCCGATAAATAAACTCATGTTAAAGAAATGACATTGTTTCATGTTGCATTTTCTTATCATATGTAGAATATTTGTAAGAATTCAGTTGATTTCTTTCTAACTAGTAAATTAATTAAATGAGAGAGTATGGTTTGTCAACAATTCATTTTTTTAGGCTAGTACCAACCACAAAATATGATCAAAAATTAGTTTCATATCTAATATGGTATGAAAACATCTCGTGTTTGTCTAAAAAAAATTATTTTACATTGCATTTTTTTTACAATGAGTATTTGTGAGAATTCTGTTCAATTCAGTTCTAACTAGTGACATAGTTAAAAGGGGGATCTGCTTGAGATATTAAAAATTAAAAATTTAGAAATTTTTCACGTACTAAACATATTGATCTCCATTTGTTTCCAACAAAATTTTGAAGTAGATCGTTTTAGAAATTCAAAACTTTTGTAACTCTTACAAACTTATTTAAAATAATTTTATGGACCTTAATTTCAAAGTTTAAATAATGAACTTAATTAATAGCAAAATTATAGTTTTTTCTAGAAGTAACTCAATGTACAATTTTTTTATAAGTAATATAAGAAAACTGGAAACTTGTACATGTACACTTCAATCTTATCATGGTGCACGACAAATCACCATAATCTATTATGTTAGTGTAATCTTAATAGAATATTTATTTTGTCCGAATTTTTAAAACTTAATTAATAATAAAAATGCATTATTGAAACATTAATCTTGTAATCGCCTAACACATCTTTTTATCAAATATGACATTTATTTTTAAATACTATGTAAAATAATAAAATATTATAATAGGGAGTTGTTTTTGCTCCTCACCTTGATAACAGAGATCTGGCACTTTCTATATCCAAAAGGTTCTCCCAAGCCCATCCTTTTTTTGTTTGGAGAGGGTCCTGTTTTATAAACTTTTATTTATAGCTAAATATAATGCGCTTGTGATTGTGAAAAAGTGAAAAAATGGCCTCATTAAAATTTCTTGTGTATTTTTAAATTATAATACATAGAACGAATCTCTTGTCTTCTCTATAGCTTGTTTTGTCTCTGGTTTTTGATATTACATTTTCTAGGGTGATTTTTGGCAAAATCTTGGCCAAAAATCATCCAAATTTGTTCAGTTTCTTATGTAATAATGCTTTTATAATAAGATCTATGTTTAATATTATCTCTTCTTGCTTTATCTATTTTGATATATGTATGGATATGTTTTTTATATTAATGTGCAGCTTGAGTAAAGTTGCAATGGTTTTTTGGAGATTTGCAGCTTCTTTACTGATATCATCGAGATCTTCATGGCTTCTGTTTAAAAAGTTGATGGAAGAAGTCTACATCTTCATTCCCACTTTCCAAGCTTCTAATGTAATTACTTTGCTCTCCAATACTAACGGTCTCTTCAAAACCGTTGTTGGGTTGATGAGTTATCAAAAACTCATATTGGAGCTTTTCCTTTTCCCTTCACCATAGCTGCTATTATTGCCGCTCAAGAAGTTGTTGCAAAACCCTATTTGCAATTCTAGGGTTTCTGGCTTGAAGATGAAGTTTGTGGGCTTTAGGGTGTGGGCTTTTATTCCCTCTCTTTGTATTTGGGCCATGATGTATTCTACTTGTATTTAATGAAATGATATGGTTTAGTTCAAAAAAAAATTAATATAGAACAAATATTTGAAAGTTTACTCAGATTATACTAAAAAAAAGGCTTATAATAGATTTGTAGTACTTTTCCTATGGCTAATGCTATTGTACTAGTGCAGCTCTTCTGATTTGTTTCATCATGTACTCTTGAAGCGATAAAGGCTTTTTTACATGTCCCATCTTACCATCGTGACTACTATAACCACCTAGCTATTGCACCACCACCATGCTCACCTCCCTTGAAATCTAGCCATCATCACCACCATAACCTTCACGGCCATATCCAATTTACTGTGGTATCTTCAACACCAGTTCAATCACAAACTCCATACTCTTTCCCACTAATTCACTCTCTTATGTACTATTCTTCATTAACTAATTGACACCCATACTTACTGGTTCAGCCACCAAGTTATCCTAAAGAGATGCATAGAACTATGGTCTTTGGTCCCAAAATTTCAAAAATTTAAAGCTATGGATGTAGTGGGTCCTCCAAGTGGAGTGGAGCCCAAATGTATAAAGATAAAAAAAAAAAGTAAAAAAAGGCAGCATCAAAATCGGTGCAGCTGTAAAAGAAAAAATTGTCAATTTTTTTGTTTGTTTCTTATATCAAATGCCTATATAAATGCATAGACGGGGCAGAGCAAAAGCACAAGCTAAAGAAGAAAAATTAGAGAGCGAGAGCGAAACGTGTGAGGTGTGTGCTTGTGAGGAAAAACCAAAGCATTTTACTTTGATGTGTGTGTAAGAGAGTTTAAGGGTTTGGGAAATTTTTCTCAAAATGTGAGTGACAAAATAGTGAGAAAATTATTTTGGGGTATGAGAAACACTTTGAGTGCCACTATTTTTGTGAGATCTCTATTATTGTATACCTCTAGTGTTAATCTAGAGAAGACTCTCTCTTGTACTTACTATTTTTATAGTGGAAGAATTTTTTGGAGTTTGTCCCATGGACATAGCCCAACACTAAGGGTGAACCACGTTAAAAATTTTGGTGTCGTTTATTATTATTTATACGACCAGTTTTATAGCATATTTTATTCACTCATTAGCCGGTTTGATCGCCTCTATATATTTATTTGTTTGATTATTTTTGCAGTAATTTTTATTTTGTATTTGTGAACATTATTCCGCTACACGAACTCAATTAAATGCCCAACAAATGGTATGAGAGTTGTTGTCCACGCTCTGGAGGCATTATTAAATACTGCAAAGATGGAGACTAAGACTAGCAAGATGGTGAGCTTAAATGGCACAAATTACCACATATGGAGAAACAAGATGAAGGATCTTCTATTTGTAATGAAGTTGCATCTACCAATTTTTGCTAAGACAAAACCCGATGACAAGAAGGATGAGGAATGGGAATTTGGACATGAGCAAGTGTGTGGCTTCATCTGGTAGTTTGTTTAAGACAATGTGTATAACCACATTTGTAATGAAACTCATGCATAAAAGTTGTGAAACAAGCTCGAGAAGTTGTGAAATAAGCTCGAAGAGTTGTATGCTTCAAAGACCAGCAATAATAAATTATTTTATTTGAAAAAATTAGTGAAGATAAAATATCGGGAAGGCTCTTCTGTCGCCGATCACTTGAATGAAATGCAAGGGATCATGGATCAGTTGTCGGGGATGGGCATAAATTTTTTTAATAAAATTCTTGCTCTTATGGTGTTGGCTTTTCTGCTAGAGTCATGGGAGACTTTGAAGATTTCACCTACAAACTCTACTCCAAACGATGTAGTGAATATGGAATTTGTTAAAAGCGGTATTTTGAATGAAGCGATAAGACACAGATCAAAGGGCACCTCTTCAACATAGTCAGATATTCTTGTTGTAAGTTCCAGGGGGAGAAGTGAGACTCAAAGCTCAAAGCAAAGAGATAAGATCAGGGGAAGGTCAAAAAGCAAGTATACCAATGTTGAATGCCATGACTGCAAAAAGAAAGTCCACATCAAGAAGTTCTGTTGAAAGT
>CATIWM010336431.1:0-23855 GCA_949671775.1 Mallotus repandus | reverse complement strand
AGGACACTTAAAGCCATCATTTTCTCAACTCTAGGTGCATGAGGCATGTTCATGAATATGGAATTGCTGAAGAAAGCAATTCTACATCTAGCCTCAGCATTTGTGGGAATAATGTTCATTAAATCTCTAGAGGTAACAATTGTCTGAAAATGTCGTATCTGTCGATAGAAGGTTTCGTCACTTCCATCTAGCAATTCAACAGCCTTTTAAAAAAGCAACCTAACCATGCTGGTTGGATTACGAGGCGCCAAACCATCCTCCAGTAATTGTTGTCTGGTCCTCTTAGCTTTATAGAAATCTAGCATTGAAATCTCATAAATAGACTGTATGGTAATCACCACTTGGTCGATATCTTTTTCAGGATTGTTCAACAGATCAAGAAGTCTTACTAATTGCTCATGTAAATGAGGCAGAGCAATCATGTTGAAGTCTTGGTGAACTTCTTAGTCTGCAGTGAATCTTCAATTTCCTGAAATAAGGCAGTAATCGGTGTTGATCTTGATGATCTTAAGCAGCAAGCACCTGATACTGTCATAAGCTTTTGTAACAGCACAATGCAATGCATGTACTCATTCTTGCATATCTTGTACAAAAGCCACTCATCAGGAGCATCTACCAATTCTTTGGCCTCGCTAATGGCGAGCAACAACTCATTATAAAGAAGGAAACATGGCCAATGAATGACACTCACATTCCAAGAAAATTATGGTAGTTCCAACAACTCGAGCTCTCGATCAGATATAATATCCTCTTCTCTAAAAGTCTTAATAATTTCATTCCAGATCAAAGCAAATTTGCTCACCTCAACCTGGTTAGGCTCCAGCTTCTTGTAGGGTTGGCCAAGTCTCAACTTCAACCAAGAAATGGCATCCAAGAACTTGCTCTTCAAACTGTCTTGCGCATTCAGGAGTTGCACTTTTGGAATAAGATTGAAAAAAACTACACCTGCAAAGGAATAAAATCTTAACCTGAATCGTTGAATGTTTCAAATTTCACTAAGACGTGCTAATAATCCCACTAAAGAACCAGCATAAGTGGAAAAGATGGAGTACCAAACCTACAAATCCATCAGGTAAATCAATACCAAGGGAAGCCACAACAATCCTACTGCAAACTAGTTGTTATTTTTCAAGAACTGAGGTCATTAATAATTTATATCTTTAAGCTGCAATAACTTTTTCCATGGCTTAATCATGGGTTTAATCTGCAGAAAGTAACTAAAAGTTAATTTTGTAGCTAAAACCACAACCAAAAACAAAGTATACTTGATTCTATCAACTAGCCCCTCCCTTAAACCATTGGCTGCGAAATTCCAGTCCTGAAACCACCACATTAACAAGTGAAAAATCCTCCAATTTGCAGTCTCGAGAAAATTTCTTATCCAGGGGAGAATATACAGAGCCACTATAAATAATTCAGGCAACACAAGCACTAAGGTCACCTTAAGAAAATTGGTTACCATTCTATTAGCATGAGCAGACCATTGGCTATCATTATTCTTTTGACTCCAAATCCTCCAGTAACACATGCCGAGAACATACATCCACACAGTGGATACTACAATCTTCAATACCATTCGAAACTTAATATCAATAGTCTCCCTTAAAATCAAGCCATATTGCATCACTGCATCAAGCAAAGAATGTAAAAAATGCAGCACACTCCAAGTGAGGAATATAGTCAGAACTCGAATCTAACCTTCCTATCTTCCATTGTCTGCCATGGATATGTTCTCTCCTCCTAGGCATTAATAATTGCAACATGTAAAAATAGTATCAGCATCAATCACAGTCTATAGAAACTTCTGAAAAAGTTCCCAAACGATCTCTGCTCCACAAACCTTGTCTGCCCTACATGCTTCCACCTGCCTGAAGTAACCAAGTAGTTGCTCCTTGTTGGTTTTGGCAAAAATTTATCAATCCCACTTTATTTTTTTTATGAGAATAAAAGGAGTCTTTAAGGTTATAAATAGACTCCTCCCCCTCTTGGTTATAGTATGTCAATTACCACTTGTATTTGATGTACAATTGAAAGCTATTAGTTATACTAGTAGAGAATTTAAAGAAAAATTCTCTTGGGTGTATACTTGAACTTTTGGGTGTGAGTGAGAGTTAAATATTTTGTAGTGTGGTTGTAATAATTTTTCACATAGTAAATATTTTTCTCTTGGTTGTCTTTTGATAATGCCCATAGTTTTTTTTCTATTTTGGAGTTTTCCAAATTAAATTATTGTGTGTTTCTCTCTTTTTATTGTTCAATTATTTTTGTTCAAGTTATGATCTAAAGGGTTCAAGGTAATTGTTGGATTATAAGGGGTCTATTTTTCCCAATAATTGGTATTAGAACTGATGGTTCGGTAAGAGCTTGAAGGCAGCATAGAAATTTCTTTAAATTCTTAGTATGCTCTATAGTTGCGGCTTTATCCGATCTTCCACATCAGAAAAGATTTTTTAGAAATTATTGTGATCCAACTAGAGATCCTTTAAATATGGTATTGTGTTTATTAAGTGTGATATTGTGTAAGTAAGTGCAGCCAAGAAAGCTTTATCACAAAGGCTATAATCGCCTAAAGAGGTTGGGACTTAAGTGGTATCATTTGTGTCCCCCCAATCTTTCCTGGAAACTTTCTTAGTGCATTTTGTAGACACAATTGTTCACTCATTATTCACTATAGCAGGAAGTACTGTTCAAGTATACAGAGGTATTGTGCATTGTTGAGCAAAAATGAGCTTTAGATTTGATATTGGGAAATTTGATGGGAGAATTAATTTGGGTTGTGGCAAGTACAAGTCAAGGAGATACTAATCCAGTATGGATTATATAAGGCCTTGAGGGGAAAGCTAGCTTCTTTGTCTGAAGGAAAGGAGTTAGATTAATTTGGTAACAACAGTAAAAAGAAAGGAAAATCTAAGATGAGAGAAGAATAATGTGTGGAGCTAGACATGAGAGCAGCAAGTCAGATTCATCTTTGTCTCGCCAAAAATGTTCTTGCTAATGTTGCTAGATGGTTATCAACAAAGGAGCTTTGGGAAAAGCTTGAGGAAATGTATCAGGCTAAAAGTCTTTCAAATAGGTTATATTTTAAGGAGCAATTTCACAAATTGCAAAAGTAAGAAGGTACAAATTTTTTTTACTCAATGGGATCATTTCTGAACTGGAATCTATTAGAGTGAAAATTGATGATGAAGATAAAGCATTGAGACTTATCTGGTCTCTTCCACCTTCCTATGAGCACATACAAACCATTTTAATGTATGGGAAAGAGAATGCGAATTTTTTAGAAGTGATAAGTAAGTTGATTTCTGAAGAAAGAAGACTAAAAAATGGAGAGAACAAGTCTTCTGAAAGTAAAGCATTGTCGGTTTGTGGAAATAGGAAGAAGTATAAAGTCTCCAAAAAGAAAATTATTTGCTGGGGATGTGGGCAACCTGGACATGTAAAGAAGGATTACAAAAATGGTGGAGCTAATTCGGCTAATGGCTCCAAAAGTCATGCTACTAATGCGATCGTCTTTGAAAATGAAGACGATAAACTTTCTCTATAAGGAAAGATATATATCCTCATGGCATGATAGCTACCAACTGAGTTGTCATGGAAAAGGATGGATGATAGGTAGCATATCCACAAATTGCACATAGGCATTGGTTGACCGTTGATGCAAGGTGTGTCGTGGAATTGATGTCGATGGCTAATGAACTTCTTAGAAAGTCAACATTGGAAGTTGCACCATAACTTATTAGCAGTTTTTTGACATGAACTGGCCGAGGTGGAAATTCTTAGAGTTGGTGAATTTCAAGTGTGTATACTCTTATGGTAGAGCATGACAATTCTTGTTTTTTAGAATTGTGATTGTCATAGTTGATGGTGCTATTGCGGTAGCTGTTGTTTTTTTTTTTAATCTTGGTGGAGAATTGTATGGAATTTTTGCCAAGGTGGAGATTTGTTGGTTTTGGCAAAAATTTGTCAATCCCAAATTGTTTCGTTGTGAGAATGGGAGGAGTCTTTAAGGTTATAAATAGACTCCTCCCCCTCTTGGTTATAGTATGTCAATCACCACTTGTATTTGGTGTACAATTGAAAGCTATTAGTCATCCTAGTAGAGAATTTAAAGGGAAATTCTCTTGGGTGTATATTTAGCTTTTGGGTGTGAGTGAGAGTTAAATATTTTGTAGTGTGGTTGTAATAATTTTTCACATAGTAAATATTTTTCTCTTGATTGTCTTTTGACAACGCCTGCGGTTTTTCTCAATTTTAGAGTTTTTCATGTTAAATTATTGTATGTTTCTCTCTTTTTATTTTTTAATTATTTTTGTTCAAGTTGTGATCTAAAGAGGTCAAGGTAATTGTTGAATTGTAAGGGGCCTATTTTTCCCAACACTCCTTACATCGATAGGTCATTTCAGTCTCTGAAAACATCTTTTAGTTCAAAAATACTCGATAGGGTCACCTTGGTGAACTCCACGTGCACAACCAAAATACCCCTTGCTTGAACCATTTATAGCAATAAAAATTCTTGCAGATTGAAGAATGACCAAAATCCATGCACAAAAATTTTGACTGAACCCAAAACAACGCATGACCTCAAAAATAATGTGTTAGTGAAGACATTTAGAATGGTAAAAGACCAACTACACACAACTGGAGTTACATATTTGCACCTCGGACTATTAGCCAATAGACAAAAGGATGCTCGTCAGTACAATATGCTAACCACATCTGAGGTCGCTGCACTACTTGTGGGAGAACTTGGGGATGAAAATTGTCAACGTGACATCATAGTTGAACATAAAAAGGATGGCTTACAAAGAATTACTGAATCACATCACTCTTTCATGACATTGCACTATCCTATTCTCTTTCCATTGGGAGAAGATGGGTATATGCATGGCATACTGCATAAATGTTTGGATGGCAATAATTATTACAAGTGGTTCACCTTGACAATGAGAGAGTATTATGCTTTTTGAATCCAACAAAGACTTAATGAGGGTCAAACACTACTCAGGTTATTCCTCTAATCATTTATTTCATTGTTTTATGATACCGTCTATATACTATCAACTTATATAATATTTATGTGTGCTAAAAAAATAAAAAAAAAGATATTATCATTGTTTTTGTGCAAATCTAATGCATCATCTCAATAGTTATATTTTTCCCTTTAATTTAATTTTGTTAATCTATTTTGCAAGTGGACATTAGTGGTTGGCTAGGCAAACTATTGCCAAACACTATATTCAAGAGCCATTACTAATTTCTAAGTTTATCTTGCTTCCACGTCCTTTGATTTTTGTTCCCAAGTTATGTAATTGGAAATATAAATTTGGAATAACTAAATTTATATTTATTTGTTAGTATTTTTTATGTATAAAATATTTTTTAAATTGTTTATGTCCGAATTTAATATATCAGTTAAAAATTTTAATATATAAGTGGAAATATAAATTTGAAGTAACTAAAAATTTTCTATGATATATAAGAATATATATATATATGTATATTAAAAATATATATAGTCCAAAATCGGATAAAAAAAATAGCTATATCTTATAGTCAGTCCAAAACAAGATTTCTATGAAAGCTTCATTTGAGTATTGATGACAATTTCCGCTGCTCTGCTAAATAATTGATAGAGGTGCATGTTGGTTTCCACTCCAACATTACTTTGGACAGAAGGTGTGCCATAACTTTTAGTAACTGTCTTGGTAAAATTATTCGTCAGGATGTGCAGTCCAAAATTGCATATTTCAAGTCCTGAAAGTATATGAAACCTTAGTCTAACTTATCCCTTTCTCTGTCAGCTCAACTTTAACTCTCTTAATGCATGCAATTGCAATATATTTATGCACACACACATACATGCATGACTAATTTAAAGAGTTGTAAAATATACACATAAAACGTGTGTATACATTATATTGATTTACTTTTTTAAAAAAAAGTTGATTTACCTTTTTTAATATATATATTTTATAGATCAGGAAGATTATTTCAACAATTCATTGTGGATGCATACATGGCAATTGAAGAAGAACGATTCCGTTGGATTAAGAAAAACCAAAAGAAACTAAGAGTAGACTTGTATAAAGGATTGATGGATGCAATCTTTAAAGGAGATAGTTTAGCAAAACATGTTGGAAAAGTAATTATTTCACCCTCAAGTGAACTACCAAGATGCTATGGCAATTTGTAGGTGGGCTGGTTATCCATATATTTTTATCACATTTACATAAACTCACTGAAATTTTCTGGCTTACCAAATCACTCTTTGAAGTTAAAGCTAGGGATCCCTGTGATGCTACTTCTAAATCTGAATCAATCAGCTTGACTGTGCAATGGAACCAGAATGACAATAACACAACCTGGAATATGGTTTGATGAAGCAAAAGTGATGTCTGGAATCAGTAAGGGACAAAATGTCTTTATATCTAGGATTATTATGTCCTCAAATGATTCAAAGCTACCATTCAAGTTGAAAAGAAGACAATTGCCATTGGCTGTTTGTTTTGCAATGACAATCAACAAGAGCCAAGGACAATATCTGGAACAAGTTGGACTATATTTGCCAAAGCAAGTGTTCACACATGGACAATTGTACGTTGTACTTTCAAGGGTTACTTCAAGAAAAGGTTTGAAAATTCTAAGTTTAGACGAAGATGTTGAAAGTCCTGAATTTGTTAAAAATATTGTTTATGGGGAAGTTTTTGGTTGTAGTCTTTAATAATTAATAAAATTAGTTTCTACCAATAGAAATTTCAGCTTGCCAAAACATATATATCAAGATATATCACACAAATAAATTATATTTTTTAAAAGGTTGCCTCTATGACTTCAAATCTAATTTATATCTTTTATTAATTTTTTTCACAAACACTTAAAAAAAACATCATCACACTTATTTAGTTAACTGGCACCCATGAGAAATAAAATTGAATCTAATAAATAATGAAGTGCTATATTCATGGGTGGACGCCTCTTGATATTAATAAGGTATATCCTTTATAAAAAAAAATGACAACACTTATCTAATTTTAAAATAAATTTTATAAGCCCTTCATTTAGTATGTTGAATAATTATTAAATATTAGAATAAAAATAAAAATGATAATTGTTTGCATAAAAAATTTAAAATTTCTTAAATGAATTTTATCCAACAAAACAAATCATATTTTAAAAACGCTAAACAAGATAATTTTTATATAAAAAAAATCCAAGCAATCAGATACCAATATTAGTTATGAAACCTTTCAAAAGAGTTATCTCTTTGTTTTTGATGCAATAAATTTGTAGTTTCAATAATTAATAAAATTAGTTTCTACCAATAGAAATTCACAAAATATACCACAACCCAACCCAAGAAAATCAGCAGCGTTGCAGCCCTGTTAGCAGTGTTGCACCTAGCACTGCAGCACTGTTCTCCTTGCAACAACACTGTTCATGGAATTCAGACGGTGTATATGGCATTGTGAAAAAATATAGAAAGAACCTTGTAGTTTACTCTTTAACAATTTTGGCATATGGCTTTGTTTTTTTTTTTTTTCAGACTAAATAAGGGATCGCATCATACTCACTTAGGATTCAATAAGTTAATAAATTCATTCCCCCTTTTGCATAAAAAGAATAAATCATCAGCATAGCAGATTATTTCATAGCCTTGCACAACCAGAACGAAATCTAAACGTACGAGTGTAACGACGTCCGCATTCTTGATACTCCATCCCCAGCATCAAGATAAGTGGCGACATTGGCTCACCTATTTTATTCTTTAGCACCCTTGAAATGTCCTTTCAAACTCCCTAATGATCCGTGACAATTAACAGCCAATTTATGAACAAGCATTATCTAATAAGTGATTCTCTGAATGCCTAAAAACTTTATGAATCACGCTTCGGAACATGCCATGACGTTAAACTGAATACTGTGCTAGTAGGCGCTCCACACAACACCAATAATAAAATAGGCAATCAGCGAAAGCTGAGAGCAGACATTCTCTTTAAACTGTATTTTTTGTCTTTGATTCATGCACCCAGCTTCAACCTTGTTGCCAAAAGGGTTGGAGCCTAACAGAATGATTAAAATTCCTTTCAATACATGCAATAAGTATTTGCAATCGTGCATGGATCAATTGCACATTCCATAAATTTAACAGATACAAGGCAAATAACAGGATTTGTTCAACATGCCAATGGCAATAATTTTACCCATTTAGTTTTTACATGTGTCACTAGCATTCAGCTAGCATGATGAATAACTCCTCATCTGTTATAGCTCCCATCTCCATCGCCCTTTCTAGTACACTTAGACCCCCGCCATCTCTCAATGATGGGGAGGCACCTCTGCACAATGACTAACTTTAGTAAATGACAACATAAAGCTTTTCATCAAAAAACATTGAAAAGAAATAACTCTGATAAATGATTGAACCTTGACATGGATTCAAAGGCCATCTAGAGGTAGAATGCAGTGAAAATAAAACAAATGCAATTGGAAATTTGAGCTTTGAATGAGCCAAGAAGCAGTAAATAAAAAGAGCATATGATCAAATAGATCATAGAGTGAGGACTCATGAGCAACCAAAGGTCAAACTAAAATGTGACAGAAAATCCAAAACCTTGAGCATATTCTCAACTTTTGCTAATCATTTTAACTTTTTTAGTCAATTTAACAATAACCAAAATTTAAACATAACGCTTACATAAATATCTCAATTTTGTTATAAATGAATAGAAGTACTTACAGAAAAGTCAATATAATGTATTTACTTGAATTAAAATGAAGTAAAAGAACTTGTTCTTTTGCCATTTGAAATAGCTACATATATGTTTACATTTTTGTTCTCATACTAATTTGGCTAAAAATTATTATCAATGAGATAATATTATACTAAAATTGGTAAATTATAATCTAGTCCTCAGGACTAAATAAATTACCCCACTACAATTGAACAAATTAAGAATCATGGTACAAAAATTCAAATAATATCCAGTCTTGCATTATTTATTTATACATTAAATTCTATTTCAAAAGATGTTAATGTGGAAAAAAGTTTTTGCATGGAATTCACAAAAACAATATTTGATTTCTACTTGTTCTTTTCTTTTTATGATTTATGATATAGGAAGTCATGAAAGTTGGGTCGATGTTATCTATTGGTGTGTATGATTACTCCTCTTGTGCATTAATTTGTATTTTTTTTGATATTTTTCTAATTGTCTATTTTTTGTTTTGAAATTTATTTTCAAATTATATGAAAATATATGTTGTTGTATTTTATTTTAAAGGTCCCTAATGTCGATTCATGTAATTTCTTATTCATATATATTAGTAACTCATTTAAGTGACTTTGATTTGTTTCAATGTTTAAATTTTTATTAAGTTGTAATTAAAATTTTTGTTCAAACATTCTCATAAATTGATTATTAATTTGAATGATTGATTAATTTTTTAGATTTTCATTTATCAGAATTTAATTACAAACAAGTCTAAAAAACTATTAATTAGATAACTATTTATTTCATTTGTAACATTTATTTTATTAAGATTATTTACTTAAAATATTTGAATAATTTATTTTATATATATTTTAAAATAATTGAATAAAACATCTAATAATTGACAGTCTGCACATCACGCAAATTCACGACTAATCTAAATATATTAAATGTTGAGCTTTAAAGTTATTAAGCCAAAAATTTAACAAGTATCCCTCTTCATAATTCAACATTCACTACTAAATGTTTATATGTTGAGTTGTTAAAATTCACAATATTTTTCTATAAAAATATTAAAAAAACCTTTAAAATATAAAAAATTAACCACATTAAAATAGACTCCTTTTAACATATAAATTCCTTTAAAATAGTCATACAATCCTTTTTGATATCAACCGTTGTATCCATAACATTAAAATAGACTTTTAGCATATAAATTAATTTAAGACAGTTATACAATCCTTTTCGGTATCCACACCATTGTATCTATAAGTATAAACCTATTTCATTAGATTGGAGTAAAGAAAAATGAGAATTAAAGAAAAGATTTCCAACTTATACGTGCCACAAATCAACAACCCGTTAGTATTTCAATCTTTTATTACCCAAAATATGATAAAATCATGAGCACAACAAGTACGGATTTGTCGTTTATAGTAGCAGGTAATATAGCTTTAGTATTTGAGGCGGGTAAAATATTTATATTATTTTATTATTGATTACTGATTAAAGTTGTCAATAGCTATTTCCTATATATATAGTAATGTGTTCATATGCTATTGTTCTTGACAAGTCTTTATGCACAAGGATCCTTAGTATATGGTCTTATATATAAACTAATGATTATTTGTTCGTTCAATTTTGAAATAATTTTTTTATTGTTTTTCTAAATTTACATATTAATTCAAAATATTTTAAAGAAAATTATATTTTTTTTTACTAATAGTTTGATTAAATTTTATGATTTCATGGTTAAAGATTGTAGATGAATCACCAAAGAATTTTTTATTTATTTACTTTTTTTTTATATTTTTTATTTGCAAATAAAACATATCTTGAGTGAAGATCCACTTTCTGATTTTAATTCAAATATATATATATGACAATTAATTTTATACTTATAATTATTATAATGTTTAAATAAATTTTAATTGCAAAAATTTATTTAAAATATATATTATTTATAATCCGCGCAATAGCGGATAAACGACTATTATATATTAAATATTGAGCTCTAAAGTCATAGTTCAAAATTTGACGAGTATCCCTTTTCATAATTAAGCATTCACCCTTAAAAACTAATGTGTTTAGTTATTAAAATTTGCAATAATTTTTTTATAAAAAATCTTGTTTTAGAATACATATGTTATATTCTATGTAAAACACTCTAGTTATATTATATGTAAAATATTACTCTTTCTTTACATCAAAAATTAGGTCTTGTATTCTAACTAAAACATCCCTTTTTTACAACTATTTTCTATTTTTCTTTTCTTTTCTTTTATTTATTCAATTATATATATATGTGTGTGTACTCTTAATTAAAAAATAATAAAATAGAATTATTGCAATAACTTTTTAAGTTCTCATTTTTATATTTAATTAAATTGTAGTTTTAATTTATTAAAATTATTTAATTAATTATTTTAAAATATGTATATTATTTATAGTCCGCGTAAAGTACAAATTCATGACTAGTCATAATTTAATCCTCGGGAACTAAATAATAATTTATCCTACTAATACGGACTAAATTAGAAGAATTGGCTAAAAATAAAAAAAATCTCAAAAATATGAATTAACTGTGTGGAAGGCAGAAGAACTGACATTCCGGAGTAGACACCAAAAAACTTAGTTTAGGTTGTGATTAAATTGTTTTAAGACCCAGAGTGACAAATCATCACAAAAGCAGACTCCCAAACCACCCCAAAACCCCAAAAAAAAAAGATCAGTACATTTCAACCAAAATATGTTACCTGCGAAGCAGAAGTTTTGCCAATGGATAGTTCCCATTGGAAATGCAATGGTGCAAAGGAGTTCTTCCATGGAAGTCCCGCAGATTCACATCAGCACCAAACTGAAGCAACAGTTCAAGCATTACTGTATTGCAAAAGTGGCATGCTAGATGCAACAGTGAACAACCTTGAAGGCAATTCCCTGGATCATTAGAGTCCTTGATTCTGGGACAGTTTGATGGATCATGTTTCTTTTCTGATGGATCACAATTGAATTGAGAATCTTGGGTATCATTGACATGGTGGAACAATTCAATGCCGACCACTTCGTCAAAGATCGTGTTAACAATGTTTATGTCTGAAATCACAATACAACGATATACTTCTCGCAAATTGTTTGTCTTGACAGCTTGCCAGATAAATGAGGCATGAGTAGGGCTACCAGATACACTTGGTTCTCTGATGATTAGCAATTTTTCCACATACTAGAACAAAGTAGCCAAAGTTAGTCCTATATTTAAAATAAGCTATGGTGAAATAAGAGCATGATAAACAATAAAATAAGTGTTAAGCTATTTTGAAATGAACATGCGAGTGGGGAGGTAGACTCTTAAGATACCAGGATACATTTTCAAACTTCAAGAGAAGAACTTTCATTCTTATTTAAATGAACATCACTCCTGAGTCACAATAGGGATATTTAGAAGGATATTACAGAATCTAAAACCCCAACTTTCCCTGACTTTTGACAGAGCACTTTTAGAGCTTTGAATGTGCAAACTAAGGGGAGTTATGGTAGTAGTAACATCAATGGCTTCTAAGATACTAGTGGGCAGCACTTAAAAGTGATTACATAGAATGTGATTCAAAAACTTAGAGAAAGAAATCATCCTTGGGCCAAATCAATTGGCAAAAGTATCAATAGTCAAAGGACCAAAAAAGTCGATCAATAAGCAATAATTACACATTGATTACGAAAGATGAACTTTTGGGCTGATAAAAGTATGGTACTCTTTGGACAGCAGAAGAGATAAAAGTAGGTAGAACATCACAGGCTTAATTTAAGAAACACAATTGACGTAGAAAGCAATTGCAGACATGACTACCTGGAGGATACCACCATTATGCAAAAGGTCTTGACCAGTAAGTGTACTGAAAAGTTTTGTATCACACAAATGGACATCGTCATGCATATACCTTACAAGTAAAGAATTTCGGTGCATTACCTTTGCTTGAATATATTTTTCTTTACAGAAAATAGCATCTTTCGGGCCTGGTTTTTCAATTGATGATGCAAAAGCATTTGGTTCCTCAATTCTGCATGGGTTATCACATTCAGCTAGACTTGTAGGCAGTAAGTTATTAAAGGTAATTACTTAGGAATTATATCTTACATTATATTAGATAAAGGCAGGTGAATAAAAAATGACCATTGACTATATCATCATTACTATACGTAGATACATAGAACATGCTTTTTCTTTATTAAGCAAAATTGATCAAAAAAAACAAAAACAAAAAACATTAAATTTTTGCGTACAATGTATAACATGTTAATTTTTCAATGCAAACCTAATTACTATGATATAATATCTAGCGATCATGGAAAAATTTGAACTGAAAAACAATACTAGTTTCCTCACATCATCAAAATATTTCACCAAACAGGTGATTATAATCATTGTCATCTCATTGGTTAGCACCCAAATGCAGTAAAGTAAGGACAGAGACATTTGGTATTGTCAATTACCTTCTGCAAAGGTCAAAATGGAACTGCTTTACTGATATTTGTTATAGTATTTAGAATAAAGAACAATAGTTACATAAATTTGGAAAGCATAAATTACTAGGAAAAAATCCTGAGGCTTGTAATAACACTGATACCTGCAGCTTCAAAATCATCAATTCTAGTCCTTACAGGCGAAGCAAATATAATTCTGAGGAGCTAGAGTTTTCTATAATAATAGTAATTCAAAAAGACTGAAGTTTAATTGAATAATGAAATCATGGGAACTAATATACAATAATTCAAAATGCTAAGAATAAGTGCTATCAAAAATTTATTATTTTGGTCATTGCACCAAATTAAGAACTTGATAAAAATTGGCATGTAATTCAAGAAATCCCACCTTTTGTTCTTTAGCAGAAGTAATCCTTCCCATACAGAGTTGCAATAAGCATTGCCAAGAGCATGGAATAAGTCCAACACTGAGGGTTCCCAAACCCTGACATCTAATGTTAGAGATCTCACCTGTAGATTATAAAAGAAAAGATCCCTTTAAGCATAGAATCGAGTATTCCAAAACCATGGCACCAACTTAGTTTATCATTCCCATTTGGTCTTCAATAAACAAGTAAAGAAGCATTTCATATTCAAAACCAGTGATTCTGTGGTAGTAAAAGCACTCTTATTTATAATTTTCAGCAATCAGTTCAACTGCCTCAACCAAAATTGACAAATAAGTATATTATGGTCAGATAGAGCCTTTTTGACCAACACAGTTAGAACCAAAACTGATAAAGTAATGGCAAACCTTCCTAGAGTTTTAATCGATAAAATGTAAAAGACTGGCTACTTTCAGCACCGCAAAAATCCATCTTTACAGAGAGGTAGAAGAAACAAATCAAATGCTTCTAGTAGTCAGTAAATATGCTTAAAATTCTTACAGGTAAGAAATTGGAATAGAAATCTAATATTCAATATATGAGAATAATAATATATAAACTGTGCACTTCGTTCAGAAAATTGATCATAAACTAAGAACTCCCATAGAAGTACAGGAAAACATGACTCAGCAGTTGATTGTGGTTTGTGGAATGAGATGCTGTGATGAGTTTAGAGGTTCTCCTGAACAAGTGACAGACTATGGTAAATTCTAACATTTATCTTTTAATGATGAATTCTTTTTTGTTTCCCTTCTTTTTACCTGCAGTAGCACAGTTTTGGAAGTTCAATTGTAATGAAATTAAGCTTGGCAGGAAACGATACAAACTTTATTCTAATCATATAAATGTTGCTAATATGAAACAATGATGAGACAAGTCATGCAACTTTTTCATGCAACATTTCATATGGATTAATAAGAAGGCTGAAGTGCAGTTTCCTGAAAACCTCATTGAGGGATCAGAAACCTCATTGAATTATGTACCCATAATCATGCAACTTTTGTACTGCTTCACAAGTCATGGCCTACATAATATCGCTATTGACTCATAACTAACAAAGAATAAGATTTGAATCCAAAGTATGGAGCACCTTCGAAATATGAACGCCTAGATTCCGATGAACACCAGAGCATTCAATGCACACCAGTATACCAAGATTAAGAGATGCCCAATCAGGTTCAGGAGCACTGCACTCAGCACAAAGATCATTACCAGGAATTTGTCTAAGTATCTGGTCAACAGAATCAGCCCTATTAATTTTTAAGTCATCCTCTACATGTAGATCATTATGTAGTTGTTGAACTGCACGTGCAGCACCACTTATATGCTCATTGTGCTCTAGATGTTTCATTCCTGGACGTGGCTGCAGGAGTAGCACATAATTCATGTGAGCAAATCCTGTGCCATTCAAATTTCAACAACTATAAGAGCATATTATGGTACTAAAGAGAATAACCTGTTGCTGGAGACGAGCATTCAAAAGAGATGCAATTACTCCTGTTATTTTGTTTACCCAGTCTGTTCTATCTGCTCCATTTTCGGCCTGACAAACCAAACAAGACAAAGGATGTTACTAACTTTCAATAAAATATTCCTGACCTCATTATATAACTTAGTCAGACAGAAGATAAGAAGTAATAACAAAATTTATTTGCTATTATAGCTGTAAACTTCAGGTCATGACATAAATCATGATGCCACAATAACCGCACAAGTGCTTTACATGTACAATCTTACAGAAAATTGAAAAGGCACAAGAGCTGATAAGTACATGGCAGCCATTTTTAGACAATACATTTCATCAATTTTTGCTTTCATGGCTTCCTCATAAGTTTTAAAAGTGTTTACCCATGATTTTCAAGTAGGATGCCTCTCATTCTAATATAATGAGCAACATTCTCACATGTTAGGCAGGTGATTTCAAAAAAAAATAGCTTTCATGTATAAGTATACTAATATCTGGTAAACAGAACGCAGAAAATGTAATGAATTGTGTTTACATGGAACAATCATTTATGATGGCAGAGGCCACTAAAGGTATTAACTGGAAATTGCCACAGACTAAAGTGGACAGCAATAGTAATTGGAAATTTTGCATATGGAATTTCAGTGGCTACTAGACGTACACCATAGATGAATATAGCAACAAAATTGTTCAGGAGAAGAGCAGAAAGTTGCCAAATCAATGAATCACCTGCAATGTGTATGTTTTCAAAGGGGAAATAACTCTGAAACACAGCCTCAGATCTGTATCCTCTGCATCCATCTTCAATGTTGAAGTGTGAAGATCAATAATTTGGTAATCTAGACTTCCTTCACCAAGTGATGATGCCCTGTTATGCCTCAAACGAAATCTAGCAAAGACACTACTATTATGTTCAACTGAGGCAGTTGAACGATGTTGGAAGCCCTGAAGGGAAAAAATGTGAATGTAATGCAAGGGCTAAAGTTTATCCCAGAATTTCTAGTATAATAAATTCCTCCATCTAACTAATGCAGGACAGATTCTAAAAAATTGAACATATGCACAAATTGAATAAGCCAAACACTCCATCAGATGCATTAAAGGTCTTCAGTAGCAGAAGATTAAAGCTTCAATTACAGGCAAAAACAGATCAAAAGGGACAAAAGGGGGTTTTGGAGGACAAAACAAGAACAAATTGCAGAGGCTAGAAAAGCTAAAGGCCTATCTAAACCCCAATCTAAACCACTTAACTCCCATACCAACAACTAAAATATAACAATTGTTAAATCTGTAAATTCATTTTTGCTGCTTCTTTGTATAACTACTAATAAATTGATTCCAATTCTGAAATCAAAATAAAAAAAATAATGTGCAATTGTGCAGGATAAGACTAGAACTGAGTAAAAATTAAGCCGGGGAGCAAGGTGAAGGAATTTTGATAATAGTTAATAAATTAGTCAACATACCACATGCTTCGTATTGTTTTTGTAATAGTATAAAGTTCCTTGACTATCTAGTACAAAGAACCTTCTCTTCCAGTCTGTCCTCAAACTAGAAGAACGCTTTAGTAGATATCCTTGTTTGATAATCAGAACCTAAAAATAGGACAAAGCAAAGACAAATAAGACAGCTTTCTAGTAATGAATGCAGTCGTTGGTTCTTCTATCTCAATCAAAGTTTCCACTATAATCAGAAAAACAACCTATTTGACAGGAAAAATATCACATGACACCCATATTCCATAACCTACATTCAACAATCATAGTAGGTTATGGAAACAAGTGTCTCATGTGATCAAGAAACATTTAGCAAGTTGAATAACAATTTTGAGATTGCTATATCATTTGTCAAATGATTCTCATCATGCTCAAGAAAAATCAAATGTTTAGATGATTTGAGGGAAAAAATAAATACTATCCAGGCAAGATGCAAATTGATTACTTACTTCCCCCTTTGCAGTGGAATGCATCATTGCTTCTATGTTCTTATAAGAGCTCATACCAACAACATGAATGCCATCAGCACTAGTTGAAGGTTCTATATTACTAGAAGCATGAACACTGTTGAACTCAGCTTGGGTCCTGAATTCCTGAATCCTTTTTGCAAGTTTATCTTGTTCACCATTCGCTAGTTCTTTTGATTGTTGTGCATATGATAACACCTGCCGTAGGTGAAGCAATTCATTTATCACAAATTGTAATTTCCAAAAAGAAAGACAAGCCAGTCTTGTTCAAATTTAATAACTGAGGCTCCATTTGTTTGTAGAAAATTTTCTATGGGAAGATATTCTCTGTATTGTCCAATGCTTGGTGTGCTCAGAAAAATTGGTCAATGAAAAACATTTTCTTGGACATTGAAAAACTAAACTATTTTCAAGAAAAAGGTCATTTTTCAGAACTGCAGAGTTAAAAGCATTTACCAACAAATTTATTAACAATTGGATAAACATCTTCAGTCTTCAGCACTCATCACCAGAAAAAATTTCAAGTTTGCTCCTTTTCTTTCATATAATTTTATCCCATAGTAATATATAAATCAGGAATACAACATTTTAAAAAAGTTAAAAATTCAAATATTAATTTTCATTGAAAGAAAGAATAATAAATAGACTATATTTCAACTTAATTCGTTGCCCAGTGTGCTTTGAGGAGGAAGCACAAATGCACCACTAGGAATATTGACAGACTTAATAAGACATAAGGTTTGATCTTAAAGGCAATAAATATTCTTCTGTAGGTAATATTGCAGCTTATGCAACAAAAGTCAAGAAAGATATAAGCATATGACTGCACTAAGCGTGCCGACTTGGGCTTGTTGTATCTTGCACTTAAGGCACACCTTTGCTAACTCTATATAAGGATATGGATCTCACTTCACATGATAAAGTCAAAATACAATATCAATATAAATGTCACCTCTAGAATTGCCTTTCTTTTCCAACCAAAAAACTACTGTTTTATTCACCTTCCAAAATAAGGAAAAATTATAGACAGTGCTAATGAAATTGTTTATTCACCTTCCAAAGTAAGGAAAAATTATAGATAGTGCTAATGAAATTGTGCTTGACTTTTGTGAAATTAAAATTGACTCGTAGTCTTACC
The DNA here is from genome assembly GCA_949671775.1 of Mallotus repandus. Taxonomy (NCBI): domain Eukaryota; kingdom Viridiplantae; phylum Streptophyta; class Magnoliopsida; order Malpighiales; family Euphorbiaceae; genus Mallotus; species Mallotus repandus. Next base: position 5,677 of record CATIWM010336431.1, on the reverse strand, counting down.
TGGTGAATAAATGGCTCCATTTGGCTGAATAATTCATATCCCTAAATAAAAAAAAGACAATAAATTCAAACACATAGAATAGTGCACGTGGTGCACATAAACTGAAAGTGCAGTCTGTCAGACAATCTAACCACACCAGCTTAAAATATCTCAGATGAGCATCCATAATAGCACTTATAGATTCCAGGAACTCGTACTTCTTTTTTGCTTCAACATTCACTAGTGCGCTAACCTGAATCCCTTAAGATCAAAGAAACACATTCATTAGAAGCGGGAATCAAAGAAAACCTTCAATGAAGAAGCTAGATAGAATTTTAAATACGCGCACTAGATTAAAGCGGCTTCTCTCAAATGATGACTTTGAGTTCTGCAAATCCTGTCAAAAAAAAAGAAAATAAATATTTGGTACTTTGGAGTGGATAATATAGGGGGTAGTTGTGGTGAAGGATTTATTTATTTGAGTACACAAATTGAAGAAATAATATCAACAATAGCATTTTTTTTAACATGTAGTTCCTTGAAGCAAGTGAAGTGGATATGGAGATGCAGCTTTTTAAATTTTCAGCAACTGAAAGGGAACTTTGCAAAAATCATGGGTAAAAAAAGAAAATAAAAGAATATTGTATTGACAACAGATAACTTAAACATCACATTCGCTGTTGTGTGGCATAGGACTAAATAAACTGAATGAGATATCTGGATAAATAAGTGGCAGTTAAAAGTTTCTTATTAGATTCAACAAATTCCAGCCTAGCAAACATTGTCTTTAAGGAGTTTGTAGTCTATGTTGCGACCATGAACAAACAAAATGGCAAAACACATCAAATATGATGAGTAATGCCAGCAATGAATCAATTAGTGCTCGGTGATGAGTTCAATGGAATTTGACAGAGAAATATAATGAAAACTGAATAATTGAACACCAAAGGAAATTGAAACTAAAATATAAGTACTAGGTTCCTTTGCTAGTTTCAACAGCATTTGCTAGCTTTTGAATCACATTCACTTCCAGCCTCCCATTTGTTTACATCATATGGGAAATAGAACTGATTAAGATCACTCACTATTTATATGAACAAATGGATTATGGTAGATGAATTCCAACAGATAAAGAAGCCTTAAAAACTGTAATGTTGCACAGAAAAACAGAGTACCTCTTCTAATTCTTCAATAATGTCTCCACGAGTATTTTTCTTCAAAGCCACAAACTTTTCACGTGACTGCCAAAGGAACAAAACTAAGTGCCAGTATTTTAAAGCTCCATATTTGAGTGAGGAATACTACAAGTCCACATAACAGTAAGATACTATCATCCACTCCAAAGTACCAAATATGGATCATTCCCCAAAATTGTGCACTCAATTTTTACAGACGAGCATTTCATATATAAATTGCAGTAAAAAAAAAAAAAAAACACAATCCAACATTCTGCATGTATTTCTTAGTATTTAAGCTTTTGCCAATTTTTTCAAACAAAAATCTGATTGAGATATGCTTGAAATAAAAATCAGCAAGGTCCATAATTGCAATGAGTTGGGAAGTTTAGAATTGATAGCATAATGAATTTAGGAGCATTAAATTTGAAATTGAGTTTAAAGACAATAGGGCATGGTGTAAAATACGTAAGCTTTTCTTTATTCAATGACAAACTCATATGCCTGTAAAGGTTATATCAATACTATGAGCCGTAGTTGCTTAACTAAAAAAATAAGATATGAAGTTCTTAAGCTAATAAAAACACTAGAAAAAGCAGAAGTTCATGAGCTAGTTAAGCAACTATGGCTAAGTTGACATAGTTGCCCATGTAGATGTTTTTGGCATCCGAGACATGTAAAGAATCAATTTCATATGAGATAACTTACTACAGCAATATAGCCAACCAACTACACCTAACATTACTTTCAAAAAAAAATAAACATATTTCTTGTGGAAAGGGTTTGCTTCATGATCGAAAGATAGGTACACTTCTCATTACATAAATGAATGAATGGAATGACAAATGAATTTGCAAGCATAATTGTCAATTTGAGAATCGAATCATAAGATTCAGTTCATATTAATAACATTATCAATTAAAGATATCATATTTTCATGTAGAATGTATATTTCATATAAGGTATTCCTTAATTTTAATATATATTATTTGATACTCATCATTTAAATTTTTAAATAATACACTGTATTAAATATGACATAAATAGTAGCATTTGCAATGGCGATCATGTAATCTTTAGCTAAAGTAGAAATTAAAATATAAAAGCCAATATAATGAATATACGAGGAGATTCTTCTACCCAATAAAAGCCATGTGAAAGTTGAAAAAAAAAAGGCTGTTGCTCAAACAAATAAAAAAAAAGGAAGAAGAAAAACCTGCACCAGTATTGCTAGTTTTCTAAATCAAAAGAACAAAAATGAAAGAAAATTTGTAGAAGAATTTACATGATTATATTTGGCAGCCTCATCAAGTTCATGAAACAAAAGCAAAAAAGGAAGAACAAATTGGGTTTGCATTCTGGAATTTCAATCTTAGGCGTTTTTAATTAAAAGACCATTTGCACTTGCAAGGTAAGTGAAGCTCTGCACAAGATGATAAATTTGAACACTTCATTTTTCTTTAATTTGAATAACTTCTCCTGTCGCTTGATTATATAGTTACTTAAATAGAATTCATTTTATTCAATAGGCGAGAATCTTTGAGAATGGTGTATTTACACTGATTCTTACGATTCACTAGTGATTCGCACTATTCGGCATTGATTCTCAAATTTATCCAATTCACCCATCAATTCAAATTTAGGGTGACTCGACCAGAATTGTATGATCCAAATCGTGAATCATATGATTATAACAATATTGTCTGCAAATGTTTCAGATTTTAAAAAAAGTTACATGTCATGTTCACAAGTTTTTCAATAATTTCAACAATCATCTAATACTTTAGTTTCCATGAATATTTAATACCTCGTGCTTATGTGACTTATATCATCTTCGAATTCTCAATTAAACTAATATAAATTATACCAAACCAAACATCTTGTATTGTCCATCTTCATGTATTATCAACATTTTCAATCCCCCTTTTGTTTGAAGGAAAGGGAAGAATAAAGAAGGAAGACAATGAAAGAAAATAAATAACAATTTCAAAGAAAAAGACAATGAAGTAGAAATTGAAAAAAAAAAAGCAAAGAACAAGAAGCCAAAACAAGAATATTAAAGGCCAAGGAGAAAGGCATAAAGAAATGTAATCATCAAAGATTTTCATTTGCATTTTCTTATTTAAGGACACGAGAGCTGCTAATCCTAATAGGACAAGGAATAATCATTGAAACCTTATGAATACTAAAGGTTTCCCTAGTGCATCTTTGCTTTTGTTTTTGTTCCTCCTTTTCCATTTCTCTTGAGGGCTACCTAGTCTAGTGTTCACAGCACAATAGAAAGCACCGACACAACCCAAAACTTCGCTATGCCATCAGAAATTCTGGCCAATGGCAATCAATTTTCACTTTTCAATTCCCATCCAAATAAAAAAGAGAACCTGCTAGGCCCAATTTCACTGCAGCTAGGTAATTCAAACAGCTATATTTAGCAATTTATTTCAAAAAAATTAATTTTACATTCCTAATTTTTCTAGTTTTTTCATATTATTTAGTTTTAATCTACATAATTTTATACATTTATATTCATAATTTTCTACATTTAATCTACATAGCTTTAGTTTTTAAAAAAATTACTTGTTATATATATAAGTTTCTAATTTGGGATGAATTTGAGTTGTAAACTCTTTTATATATTTATATCTACTATAATTAAATAAATATTAGTTATGTTAATATTTATATTCTACATTTAAAAAATTAAAATAAATAAAATAATCTAAAAAATCATGTTATAATTTAATATAAAAATTATACAATACTTATTTTGTTGTAAATTTGAAAAAAAAAATTTAACAAATGAACATAAAATTCCATATTTTCTATAACTTTCCATAGAATACAGAAACCACAATTTTGTAAGAAAATTAGAATTAGAAAACAAAAAAAGTTTCTAAACAAATCATGGATTAGATACAAAAAGTATGAACCCCAAAAGAAGAACATCGTTCTTCTGCAATATATAAGCATCTTGTGTTGTATTAGGATTTAGAGAAATGTAAAAGTTTCTCATGCATCTAATGTAGAAAGATTTTGAAATATTCTGAGCTATATCTTATAAGAAACCAATATTCTCCTAGAAAGTGTTTGTTCAGCATAAATATTTTCCACAGAAAGTTATTTTCCAAATAACAAAGCCTTATCCTAGGCATTTTTGAGTACATATTATGGTAGTGGAAAACTTGATTGGAATTATTTGCAAATGTGGTCAGTGACATGGAAAAATAGGTATGAGTTGGCTATGAATGTGAGGTAAATTGGCGGATGTAAATGACACATGGGTAAATTTCGTTTGATTTAACGGAGAAGGATTAACGAGTAAATATTTGAAAGCTAATAGGACTCAATTTAAAGAAAAAGTGATTTAGGATTTAATTGTAATTTTTAGAAAGTTATAGGACTTGTAGTGTCATTCTCCCATAAAAATTTTAGCACTAAATATTCATATTTTCAATAATAATAATTAAAATAACACATACACACTTTCAATCAGCATTCAGCAATACCTGATCATAAGCATAAACAGCTTTGTCAAAGCGTTTGCGAGATTCCTGTAGTGAATGAAAACAAACATTAGCTTACAATCCAAGCACCCAAAAGCATATAGCCATTAAGAACATTAATACATTTAACATTATATGAATTGCAATTCCACCATAACTTCATTTTTGTTCCTCTTTATATTCTGGTTACCATCCTTGCCGCATGTAGTGCCATTAGAAATTATGGTGGAACAATTGTTAGGAATGAAGGAAAGAAAATATTTTTAACATCAATTAGTTACAGTTGTACAGTCTTGAAGTATATATATATAATGTTCTTTTAAAAGTCAAATTATCTTCACTTTGCTCCATGTTCTTTTACATTTTTCTCAATTACTTCTTCCTCAATCTTCATGCACCAACATGAAACAATTTCTATTCTAAGTCTTTTTTTTATATATTCTCTCAGCTCTCATTTTCTCATCATTACGTCCTTATATTATTATTGACAAGTATCAATAAGAAATACAAATCTACAATTAGAAAACAAGAAGAATTTTTAGAAAATGAAAAACACCTCCAAAAACTAATCACAATAAAACAGCACAAAACAAAAACACACTTACACCATATAAGTAACCAAAAAGAAAAAAGCAGTCAAAAGACCTTTACTAATGATATTGAAAATCCTATGTCAATTTTTTCTTCAGAAAAAAAAAATCTCCTTCACCAAGAAACTATAGAGCCTAGCCCTCTCAATCATTTTCCATGAGAGAGGTATAATGGTCTCTTCTTTTTTCCAAATACTTCTCCAGTAGCCCCTTGTAAGAAAGAAGCCTCCATTAGGGGTGTAAACGAACAGAGCCGCTCGCGAGGAGCTCGGAGTTCGGCTCGTTAAAAGCTCGTTCAAGCTCGTTTGTTAAGTTAAACGAGCAGAGCCCGAACATAATTTTGAGGCTCGAAAGATAAACGAACAGAGCTCAAACACCTTAAAGCTCGGCTCGGTAAAGCTCGCGAACAAGTTCGTTAATATGTTCGTGA
>CATIWM010336390.1:0-10582 GCA_949671775.1 Mallotus repandus | reverse complement strand
TTTTTTATTATAGTTTTATTATTTCTATAAAAATATTTATCAATAATCAGTATATAAAAATCATATCAACAATCGGTCAATGTTTGTTCATGACATGTAAACTAATTTGTTGTAGTTAATTTTAATTTTTAATCGTCTTTCTATTAATTATATTGAATGAAATTTATTCCGATAATTTTTTGTATGTATATGAATGTATAAATATATATTATACATTTTTATCTTCATGAATTTTTTTAAATAATTTATTTTCTAGTTAGAAGATATTCTTAAAATTAATTTTTATTTCTTATAAAAATTTAATAATATATTTATTTATATTATATAAATTTTATTGATTATGTTAATATTTTTTAAAATGATTTTATATTAACAATTTATTTATTACCTTTATTTACCCAACAGAGTTAATAATTTAATTATTACAACTACAATTATTACAATCTGTAATAGCTATAACTGTTACATCCTATTTCTTTAACTCGATCCAAACGCACCATAAGACTTATCAATATTTTTTATACTCTTTGAAGTGTCTAGATGATTTTTTTTTTAAATTGAAATGAAATTATTTAGATAGCTGAACTAAATAAAAAAAATATTTACAAGTAGTATTTTTAGAAAATTGAAATGTTAAAATGATTAATTATAAGTTAAAGGATCAAATTAGTAAAATGTATTAAGAGTCGTTTGGTTCATGCTCCGGAATCAGAATTGAAATCAAAATCGAAAATGGAATAAAAAATTTAATAAAGTGTTTGATTTACTGGAAAATCGAAATCAATCTTATTTATATATAAAAATATATTAAATAATAATTATTATAAATTTATATATTTTTTGTATTATTTGAAAAATATTATATTTCATAAATTTTAATAATATATGATAATATTTAAAATTTTGACTAATTTATAATTAATTTAATTTAATTTTATAGAAATAAAAAATTATTTCTTAACCCTAGAAAGGAAATGAATGATTTCTATCGATGAAAAATCTACTCTCATTTTTATACAAAATTTTAATGAACCAAACATTAGTAATTAGAATCACTCATTTTAATTCCGATTTTTATTCTTATTTTTCATGAAACAAATCGCTGCTAAACTAATGCTCTGCAAATGTATTAAGTCTGTTAAGGTGAATGCAACGATCAAGCAACCAACAAATGATGGGGTCATCATGCTGTGTTGTGGTCTCTTATTATGCTTCGCAATTTTGCAAAAGATTATTAAGAACGGAAGATTTATATTTTAAATATTTTATATTTAATTTATATATATAAATATATCATAGTTAAAAATTGTTAAAAATAGATTACAGTTGTGCTGATATTGATGGGAGGATTACAATCAATATATGAAGAATTGTACAATGTATATAAATGGTCCTAATATATACAAAACAATAGATGACTCATTAGAAAATTACTATATTTTTCCAGAACTCACCAACTGCGACTAACTATTAATGCATAACTTTTTATAGTTATCCTGATTTAGTGCTTTATTATGCCTCTAATCATTGCATCTGGAATGGATATTAAGATATCATTATTAGAATTTAGCTAATAACTTTTTATTTGTCAAAAGCTATAAGATAATATTTGGCTGTTATGATAGCTATATATTACAACATCTATCAGCTACTGTTGATATTAGTTTTTTATATATTTAAATATATTTACTTAATTATTTTTATTTATTTAAATATAATTGTCTTTATATATATTTTTTGAAGAAAAAAATGAAATATTCATTTATTGAAAATTAAAAATACATCTTGATGACATAATATAAATAAAAGTACAATTAAGAAGTACTAAAATAAATTTTTACTCAAATTGTGAAATTATTTGTCAATATTCTTCAATTGCATTGATAAAACTATTTTGATTTGCAACTCGATAATTCATTCGACAATCTCCACTCCATAATGTTAATTAGTCATAAATCGATTCTTTGGTCTTTAACTAAATCCAATTGCAAAAATATCAACAAAAATTTCACAACAAAGAGAAAAAGTAAAATTTATAAAGAATAACCGATAAAATTCCAAAAAGTTAAAACTTCATAAAAGAAAATTTAAAAATTTCAATAAAAAAATAGAATAAAAATCTATATTTATTGAATGAAAAAAAAGCAAAAGAAATAGAAAAAATAATGAGATACCACCGCCGAAAAAGGAATGATCAACGGTAGCAAAGATTTTTTTTATTGTATAAAAACCTAAAGAGAAAAAGAGAAGAGACGCTAGAATTTACTGATAAAAATCTTGGCGATAATTAGTCACACTTGTCCATATATATTTTAATTAACTAATAGTTGTATTTTTATATTAATTTCTTCCCTCTGTACTTTTTTAATTAATTTTTTTCATATTTTGTTAATTAATTTTTAATTACTAGTTTAAAGTATGCAAATTTATGATATTCACTTTTATAAATCCATATTTTCATTTATATTGTAATATTTAGTCATATGTTTTGTGCGTGTGTTATTTGTAATATATTATTATATAATTTTATTACATTTAGTTATATTATTTTCAATATTGAACATTATAAATAAAAATTATTTTTTAAAATTAATATGCATAGTTAAATATAATTAAACATATGCATAATTAAATAAGAATAAATGTAAAATTTAAAGAATTTTTTTAAAAATTGATTATTAATGTTAGCTCATCGACTCGACATCAATTTGTCAATTGTTTTTTTTCCTTCTTACGGAAAAATAAACGAGCAGTAAGAAAAATACTGGAAGAGTACCTAAGGATGGCTAAATAACACTTATAACTCTAAAATTGAACCTGAAAAAATAGAGAGCCGCCATTTGGTATCATCGAGATATTGTCTGGCTAAAGACAAGCAAATTCAGATTCCTTACTTGGAATCAAATCCGCTAGTTGATAAAGCCATTGGATTCAAATGTTAATGTCAACAAGAGTAGACTCATGTAATACAAAACATTTCCATACTGTCCGGGTGCTAAGTAATATTGGCCTTACTAGTAAACACACTGCTTCCAAGAGATACGTACTGAGTTACCGGCCTTAATTTTCAACCAACGGAATGAAATGAATAAGGGCTGGGATGAACCGCACTACATGCATATATACAAGCACATATGATCTTCTTACTATGAAAGATAAAATACGTCAAGCAATTAACAATTAATTTCAAGAGATAAAAACAAAATTTCATAGTGAGAAAGTTTGCGTGCCATGTGAATTTTACATTCCCTTGTTTAAAGAGTTTGTTACACATGTTTCTGTATTTATATTAAAAGAACTTTATGAGCAATATGAATGGGCATCATCCAACTCTTAATCACCATATTTATAAAAGTCATTTTTTAAAAATAATGGGTCTTTCTTGTGCACAAATAACGAAGAACGAAAGATGAAATATTATAATTTGATGACATACGTGTACAATGGAAAATTGATAATGTATCGTTGTTAATTACTAATGAAGTCAATGAAAAAGATCCCATTGATGATTTCTTACAAGGGTTAAGAGCCAAATATTAAGAGTTACCTTTGAGTCAAAAAGAACATGTTCAAAGACAAATCTCTTGTTTTGTGAAATGGTTCAAGTCCTTTAATTATAGAACCCAAAGTTATATTTTATAAAGGTCATCTTTCAAGTTGAAATAAGAAAAGAAAAATGTCATCTACAAGGCATGATACTTCAGCATTTGAAAAAATTGAAAATAATAGAAATTGTAGCATTTGTGAGGATGGAGGCCATGATTGTCGTACTTGTCCAAATAAAGTCAAGGATATCAATGTAAACTCCACTTCTTTGTTGCCTAGTCAAGTCGACAATGAAAACATAGTGGATACAATTGACTTGAATATGCCAAGTTGCTGCTTATACGATTAGAAGACCTTAGTATGACTTAATTCTTCTTATTAATGATCTTTTTAATTTTAATTTTTGTTAGCAAAATAATAAAAAAGGAAAATGAAAGTTATTCTCATTTGATATTGTTGTTTTATGAATGTCTAATACATTTTATGGAGTCATGACGCAAATATTGCAAGTTATTGGTGGATAAATATGCTTGAAGTTTGGAATTTTTTACGTTTTTTATTATACTAGTTTTCTTCTCACGTGCAATGTATGTGGTTAAAATAATTATTAAATGTATAACTTATTTTAATTTTTACCGCAAGAAAAAAAAAGATTATTATAAGTTAATAATAAATAATATATTATTGATAATAATTCAAGTAAAATGTGTATTACATTTTAAGAGTTATTAAAAATAATTTTAATATAAAAATAATTGTTTAAAAATATTCATATATTTACAATAGTGATATAAACATTATGCATGAAAATTAAAAAATATAATATAATCATAGAATATAAAAATTAATATGAAAGAGTACTGTAGACACTTCGGTTTGATCGACCCGCAATAAAAGTCCGATGATGAAAATGATAAACACTAAATACAATGTTAAAGCCTAGAGCCCTTTTGACCAAATACAAGTCCAAGGCCCAACAAGGCCATCACAAGCCCAAAAGCTTTAAAAACAAAAAATTTATGGCAGGCAATGGACACATTATAAGGGACGTTATAATAATGATAAGAATGACGAAGAATGGGATAAAAGGGGAACATATAAGGTAAGGGAAAAAAAAAGGAAGAATGGGTTGGTCAGGAAATACGCAGAGTATGGGTTTAATACTTTTTTTTTTAAAAAAGAAGAGAGCCCATTTTCTTTAAAAAGAGATGCTTATGGGATAAAAAAGGGGGGGAGTTTGAGAAAGAAAGAAAGGGGACAAGTTGGCTAGGCTCGGCAAGCTTGGACTGGTATTCAGAAACTCAAAGAAAAGAGATACAGAGATAAGAGGAACAGATTCTCTATTTCTGACGGCGAAGTTAGGGAATCAACCAGTGCTAAAAAATAGTAATCCTCCATTCCTTAACTTTAATTTTCTTAGTTGTAATCATTGATATATTTGAGTTATTGAAATCTCTGTTTATTTTATTTAGTTTTATTTGTTATAATCTTGTTATTGGTTGAGGCTATATGGCTCATTTTGATTGACCTTGCCTAATGCCCCATAGGTTATATGGCATATTTCTTTAGTTTAGCTCACCTAATACCCTAAAGGCTATATGGTGTATTTCTCTGTTTGACCTTGACTGACACCCTAGAGGCTATATGGCACGTATTTTTATTGACCTTGCCTGACACCCCAGAGGCTATATGGCACATTTTAATTATCCTCGCCTAACGTCCCAGAGGCTACATGCACATTTTACTTGACTTTACCTAAGGCCCCAAAAGTTATATGGCATGTTTTGATTGATCTCGCCTAATGCCCTGGAGGCTACATGGCATTTTTCTCTGAATGACCTTGCCTAACGCCCCGGAGGCTATACGGTGCCTTTTTTAGTTGATCTCGCTTGACGCCTAAGAGGCTATATTGGCAAACATTGCTTCACTTTTCCTAACGCCCCAGAGGCTATACGACACATTTTGGTTAGCTTTGCCTAATGCCTTAAAGGCTATATGACTCATTTTGTTTAACATTGCCTAACGCCCTAAAGGCTACACAAAGCACTTTTTTAGTAACTTTGCCTAACGCTTCAGAAGCTATATGGCTCTTGTTTAGTTGACCTCACCTAACGCCCCAGAGGATATATGATGCCCTTTTTTTTAGTTAACTTCGTCTAACGCCGAAAGTGGATGTAAGACGTTTATCTTGTATGACATCTTAATACTAGCAACATGAATCTAAATTCTTGAATAAAATTTCTTATTTTTGAACCTCTTAAGTTGTACCTTGAGGATGATGGACAAAACGGTATCAAGTTGCCCGATTGATACATCAGGATAGATGAAGACAAAACTTATCGGTCGAAGAAGCAGAATTTCACCTTTCAGATTGAACTCTGAAGACGACGGTGTAGAAGCTCACCTTTCAAATTGAACTCTGAAGATGACAGTGTATAAGTTCACCTTTCGGATTATACTTTAAAGACGACGGTGCAGAAGCTCGCCTTTCAGATTAAACTCCGAAGATGACGGTGTAGAAGTTCACATTTCGGATTGTACTTTGAAGACGATGGTGCAGAAGTTCACCTTTCAGATTGAACTCCGAAGACAATGATACAGAATCCAAGACGACAACCTTTCAGGTTGTACCCCGAGGCTGACGGCGTAGAAATTCAAATAGTCTCCTGAAGACAAAGTTTGTATCCTTTTAACTATGAGCATGCGTTCTTTTTCATAAATCTTATTTCATTACTTGCATTTAGATTTTTGAAAAAGTAGGGGGCAAACTGTAGACGCTCCGGTCTGATCGACCCACAACAAAAGCCCGATTATGAAAATGTTGAATACTGAATTCAATGTCAAAGCCTAGAGCCCTTTAGAAAATAGACCTGAGCCCAAGGATCTCTTTTGGACCAAAAATGACCAAATAAAAGTCCATGGCCCATAAGGCCCAACAAGGCCCATCACAAGCCCAAAAGCTTAAAAAATAAAAAATTTATGGCAGGCAATGGACACATTCTTAAGGACGTTACAATAATGATAAGAATGATGAAGAATGGGATAAAGGGGAACAAATAAGGTAAGGGAAAAAAAAAGAAGAATGGGTTGGTCAGGAAATATACAGAGTATGGGTTTAACATTTTTTTAAAAAAATAAAAAAAAAGAGAGCCCATTTTCTTTAAAACACTACAAGAAAATAACAATTTAGCGACGAAATTAAATTTCATCGCTAGCTAGGGATGGAAATGTAATTCCGTAGCAAAAATAGCGACGGAATAGATTCTGTCGCTAAAATAACGACAGAAAAGAAAAATCCATTGCTAATTTAGCAATGGAAGCAACAATCCATCGCTAAAGCAGCGACGGAAACTAAATTCCGTCGCTAAGTTTTAAAAAAATAGAAAATTTCAGAATAACATAAATTCTAAAAAAAAATTTAAATTTAGCGACGGATTTAAGTTTTCAATATTTTGTTTTGCCAAATGTTAAGCTATTTATATTCTTTTTAAATTTTCAAACTTTAAGTCAATAAAAATATGATAAATTGTTCATTTAATTTATTTTACTTTTAAAAATATTATAGTTTACATATTAATATTATTTTTCTGAAATTTTTATAATTACCTATTTTTTTACAATTAATGAAACTTTTCTTAATTAAATTTAAAAGTATCTTATATTAAATTTATTATAAAACATTTGATAGGCGATATTTTTCTTTTTTAAAATATTGTTATTTTAATAATATATTAATTTGATTTTAATATTTTTACTGCACTGGATAGACCAATATTTAATTCATTTACTTTTTAAATTTAATAGCTTAACTTCTCAAAAAAAAATATTGAAAATTTTCGTCAAGTTTTTTTCATTCTTATTTTAAGCTATTTATATTCTTTTTTAAATTGTCGAACTTTAATTCAATAAAAGTATAATAAATTATTCATTTAATTCATTTTACATTTAAAAATATTCTAGTTTATATATTAATATTATTTTTCTCAAATTTTTATAATTATCTTTTTTTTTTTGCAATTAATGAAACTTTTCTTAATTCAATTTAAAAGTATCTTATATCGAATTTATTATACAACATTTGATAGACCACATTTTTCTATTATAAAATATTCTTATTTCAATAATATATTAATTTGATTTTAATATTTTTACAACATTGGATAGACCAATATTCAATTCATTTATTTTTTAAATTTAATAGCTTAAATTCTCAAAAAAATTTTGAAAATTTAGCGATAGATTTTGGCATTCCATCTCTAATTTAGCAACAGATTTTGAAATCCGTCTCTAAGTTTTCAATATTTTTTTTCCAAATTTTAAGCTATTTATATTCTTTTTAAATTTTCGAGCTTTAATTCAATAAAAGTATGATAAATTGTTCATTTAATTTATTTTACTTTTTAAAATATTATAGTTTACATATTAATATTATTTTTCTCAAATTTTTATGATTACCTTTTTTTTTTTGTAATTAATGAAACTTTTCTTAATTAAATTTAAAAGTATCTTATATTGAATTTATTATACAACATTTGATATGCCACATTTTTCTTTTTTAAAATATTGTTATTTCAATAATATATTAATTTGGTTTTAATATTTTTACAACATTGGATAAGCCAATATTCAATTCATTTATCTTTTAAATTTAATAGCTTAAATTCTCAAAAAAAAAATGAAAATTTAGCGACAGATTTTGAGTTTTCAATATTTTTTTGTTAAATTTTAATATATTTATATTCTTTTTTAAATTGTCGAGCTTTAATTCAATAAAAGTATGATAAATTGTTCATTTAGTTTATTTTACATATAAAAATATTCTAGTTTACATATTAATATTATTTTTCTCAAATTTTTATAATTACCTATTTTTTTGTAATTAATGAAACTTTTCTTAATTAAATTTAAAAGTACCTTATATTGAATTTATTATACAACATTTGATAGGCCACGTTTTTTTTTATAAAATATTGTTATTTCAGTAATATATTAATTTGATTTTAATATTTTTACAATATTGGATAGGCCACTATTCAATTCATTTATTTTTAAATTTACTAGCTTAAATTCTAAAAAAAAAATTTTAAAATTTAGCGGTGGATTTCAAAATCCGTTGTTCGTCACTAATTAGCGACAGATTTTTATAATTACCTTTTTTTTTGCAATTATGACACTTTTCTTAATTAAATTTAAAAGTATCTTATATTGAATTTATTATACAACATTTGATTGGCCGCATTTTTCTTTTTTAAAATATAGTTATTTTAATAATATATTAATTTGATTTTAATATTTTTACAACATTGGATAGATCTATATTCAATTCATTTATTTTTTAAATGTAATAACTTATATTCTCAAAAAAAATATATTGAAAATTTAGTGACGGATTTTAAATTTATTAATATTGATCTTAAGTTATATCTATTATAATTGATCTCAAGTTAAAACTATATATGTAATCTTAATTTATTGAAGCAATTTATTTTTAATGTATAGTATAAATTTAACATTAAATAAATTAATGAATGAATAAAATTACTTTTAAATAATTTAAGTATTAAATTATAATACTTTTATTTAATATAAATTATTTTATCAAAAAAAATATAAATCTAATACTAAAAATTTATATCACGATTAACTACTAAATAAACATAACCACAAAACTACGTTGTTTTTAACAAAACTAGGTAGTTTTGGGTTAGCTATGTCACTAAATTTAATGAATGAATAAAATTACTATTAAATAAATAAAGTATTAAATTATAAAAAATAATTTAATTTAAATTATGTTATCATAAAAAATATAAATTTAATACTATAAATAAATAAAACTATTTACTACTAAATAAACAAAACGACGTACAAAACTACTTAGTTTTGGGTTAACTATGTCAATAAATTTAATGAATGAAGAATAGTTTTGGGTTAGCTAAGTCAATAAATTTAATGAATGAAGAAAATTACTATTAAAAAAATAAAGTATTAAATTATAATGTACAAATTAATTTAAATTATGTTATTAAAAAATATAAATTTGATACTATAAATAAATATAACTATTAACTACTAAATAAACATAACCATAAAACTACGTAGTTTTGGGTTAGCAAAGTCATTTGCAATTTTCGTCTAAGTATAAACCTAGTTATCTCTTCCAATTTCAATCGCACATTAACCTAATTCCTCTCTGCAGAATGTTCTTCTCTGCTACTCAACTTGTCTTCTTTGTCATCCACCCATCAATCCACCATGACCTTGGCTAGCTTCCTCACCCAAAAGCGCCATCGCACCTCGCCCTTACCCTTCCTCACCCGCAACCGCCATAGCAGCTCAAACTTCCTCACCCTCAACCCAAATCGTAGCTCAACCTTCCTCACCCTGAACCCAAATCGTAGCTCAGCCTTAACCTTCCTCACCTCAACCGATATCTGCGGCCACCCCTTCCTCTACTGCTCACCGCTAACCTGTAAGCCCTACAAGTATGAGAAATTAGCGCGTGCCTCCACTGTGTACTGTGACTGCCAACGTCCTCTGTCCATGTCGCCCTTCCTCATCCACAAGGCTGAAGATCGTTGTTCTCAATTCTTCACGCATAGTCAAAGGGCTTAAGTCACTTTGAAGGAAACATTTGCATTCCCTTGTCTTCTTAATTTTGTTCATTGCAGGTAACTCGTTCTTAACCTTTTTTTTATTGTTGTTTGTTTTGCTAAATTATTTAGCTTACTTGAGTTTTTTTTTTGTAAAATTGTAGTCCCCTCTGCTCCAATTGGTGTCCAATTTTTCACACTAAGAAATCTTGTTCCAGGGATAGAAAAGCAAGGGTTGCTTTCTTAAGGTCTGTATTGTGTGTGCTGTGAACTTTTGTTGGTTCAGCATCTTGTAAACGCCCGAATTTATTTTAAAAATTTTAAAATATATTTTGAGACTTGCAGTGTTAATAAATATTTTATTAATACTGAGATTATTATTTTGTGAAATTAAATTTGAATAATTGGTGATGAAAATTATTTTAATTATTAGTTTATAAAAG
>CATIWM010336361.1:0-11609 GCA_949671775.1 Mallotus repandus | reverse complement strand
TATATCATAAATTTATGTTTGTCATATTTTGTTATGAATAAATACATGTATTTGTTGCTATAGTTTATAGTTGCCAAAGTAACATAAATTAGAATGTGTTATTACATGTATAAATTATGTTAATGAAATACCATGAATGATGATAGAATTGACGTTTGAGGACTATTAAAACTTAAGAACTTACACAAAGGTAAATTATTATTCTATGATTGTTGAATATTATTGGGGTGTGCTATTGTATTTTGGTTAAATATGTTTAATTATCCAAATATGTTAGATGTGTTTAATTACATATTATGTTTATATACATGGTATTTAAAATGTGTTGCAGTATCTGCATAAAGGAGAACTATTTTGTTGCTTTACTGAATCTATATTAATTATGAGTATTTTATTATTTTTTCTCATGTTGCAACTTATTCACATGCATCATCTGTTACTATATTTAAGGGTACACATTTCTTTGAATGGCATGAACAATTTGATTTCCTCTTACACTTTATGGATCTAAACTTAGCATTATTAGAAGATAAGCCTGCTACTATTAGTGATTCAAGTAGTGACCGCCTTTGGTGACCTGCATTTATGGATTGGAGAGGATCTTTTAAGTTGTTACCAGCAAAAAAATCAAATACATGTATGATCTTTTCTTTCAAAGTAGTGCATATCTTTCGATAGGATTAGATTTCTACTCCGATCAAACAAGAAAAATTAAAGTTGCCTTTTGCAAGTTCAACTTTGTTTCATACACCAATTTCTTGTGATGTTAATAGAACTGTCAAAAGATCACTCAATTTTTCTGAAGGTCATAGTGAGCACATTGGTGACACAACCGAAATTTCACAAGCAGTTGAAATTTCAATGACTTCAATTGCAATTGGTTAATTACAAGTTGATTTATTTCTAGATGAAACATTGGTAAAAAAGGTGTGCACTAGGGTTTTTTTTAAATCAAAATTTATTCTCTATCAGTATTCATATTTGATGATTCTGGCACTGGAGAAACTTAATACCATTTCTATTTTTATTTCTAAAAGTACTTATTTTGGACTATTTGAATTTAATTATTTTCTTGGATGACTTGCTAACATGAACAAAAAAAATTATTCTAATTAATTAATTAATTAATGTATAATTTTGCATTTGGTAATTAAACGCTTTAATTATTGCTAAAATGGAAAATGTAAATGCTGCTTGCGGCAAAGCGTGGGTAATCTTTTTCTCGCTCTAATATAATACGTGACAAAACTAACATAACATAATCATAAATTATTGACCTTAGCAATGATCAATCTTGATTTTGATCTTAACAAACTTAATTTTGAGCATTTAATTTTGTTTGTTTAAGTGTGTATAAGTTAGGACTCAATTGGAAGTCAAAATGAAGTGCAGGATTGAGAAGTATACTTTTGGAATGATTTGACCTTTGAGACTCATTTAGAGGTTAAGAAACTTGTTTATCATTTATACACTCTCAAGCATTCAATTAAGCTCAAAATTCTCTCAAAATTCTTTTTTATTTTTGTATAACTTTTGTGAGAATTGGCGAGTGATTAGAATATAAATTCTTCTTCTTTTATTTTCTGGAATTTAAAAAAATAGGAAGTGAGGTTCTATTCTAAAGGAGTTGGTTTAAGTGTTTAGCCATTAAAACACTTGGAAATTGGTTTTAAAGTGAGCCTTGAAACTCTTATTTGTAAGGTTGTAAGAGTGAGTCTTGAAACTCTTATTTGTAAGGTTGTAGGAGTGAGCCTTAAACTCTTGTGTATACTTAATCTTGTGAATAAGATTGTGGATGATTGAAAATCCTAACTTAGGGATAAGTTAGGTGGAGATGTAGAATTGTTGAGAATCTGAACTCCTTAAATTCTAGTGTTCATCATTCTTCCTTCTCAACGTTCTTCTAATTCTTGCTTCTTTATTTAAAAGTTTTGATTTTTATTCGATAGCCCTATTCACCCCCCCTAGGGCATTTTTATTTGGTATCAGAGCTTGAATTCTAGGTACTTCATTGCTAGAATACAAGATCATGGGAAGTGAAAATATTTCTTCTCTTGGACCTTTCTTTGATGGAAGTGACTATCCTCATTGGAAGTTCAAAATGGAGCTCTATCTTGATTGTGATTCTATCAAACATTAGGACATTGTCCGAAAAGGTTGGGAACTACCCAAAGCCATAGTTAATGGTGTGGAAACTGAAATTGATAGAGATCATTGGAACGCCATTCAATAAGAAAGGAATCACAGAAACAAGAAAGCTATGATTACTCTAGTCTCTTCCATGATAAGAGAAGAAGGAGGCAAGCTTCAATATTGCACTTCGGCCAAGGAAATGTGGGAAACCTTAGAAAATCATTGTGAAGGAAATGTTCAAGTAAGAAGCAAGAAGGTTCAACTCCACATGTATGAGTATGAACTCTTCAAGATGAAGCCTCAAGAATCAATCACCAAAATGATAAATCAGCTTAATGCTCTTGTTACCACCCTCAAGATACTTAGTAAACATTTCACCAAGGAAGAAGTAAACAATAAGATTTTAAGAATCCTACCTAAGAAGGATTGGGAATCTCGGGTTACTTTAATTGAGCAAGCTCAAGATCTTGCTACTCTTTCAACTGATGTGCTTATTGGAAATCTTCTTACCCATGAGCTTATAATAAAGCAAAGAGGTGAAGAGCAAGTAGAGAAGGAAGAAAATAAAAAGAGCATAACATTAAAGGCTTCATAAGAAGAAAGTGAAGAAGAAAATATCGAAAGTTTTAGTGATGAAGATGATGATGTTGCCATGCTCACTAGAAGTTTCAAAAAGTTCTTGAGAAAGAAAAATTCATCAAGAATAAGAGACTTCAACAAGAAGTATGAGGGAGAAGGTAAGAAGAAAACCAAAGATGTCACTTGATATGAATGCAAGAAATCGGGACATATCCGAAGTGAATGCCCCAAACTAAAAAACAAGAGTGAAGGAATGAAAGAGAAAAGAAAGGCTTTCAAAGATACTTGGGATGACTCCTCCGAATCCGAAAAGGAAGAGGAACAACAAGAAGTAGCCAATTTTTGCTTCATGGCTCTTAAGGACGAAAATGAGGTACCTTCTATTTCCAATTCTTCTTGTGATGATTATTGTGAATATGATGATGATAATGATGATGATGATGATGATGATGATGATGACAGTTCTCTAGCAAGTAAACTTTTACAAAAATATACAAGCTTACTTTCTAAGAAAAAGCTTTATAAATACAAGTTTACTAGCTTAACCAAAGAATTCGAGAACTTGAAAAATGATTTTTCTAATCTTGTTAAATTAAATAAAAAACTTGTAAGTGATTTGGAATGTTCAAGTTCCTTGGAAGACCAACATAAGAAAGCTAATGATGAAAACCAAAAGCTTTCTAAGGAGGTCTTAGAGTTATAGAATTCCATTTCTAAACTTATGAAGGGAAAAGAAACCTTGAATAATATTCGGGTAAATTACTATTTATCCCATGTATTTTGGCCTAATATACTATTTCATCCATGACATTTGAAAAAATATTAATTAATCCCTGACATTTGAAAAAATATTAATTCTTCCCTGGGATTTGCAAATTTGTGTACTATTTCATCCTTGATAGAGGATTGATGAGTGTTAACTGTTGCAAATGTTAGGAATGAATAAATATTTTTTCAAATGTTAGGGATGAAATAGTGTATTAGGCCAAAACACAGGAGGCATATAGTAATTTACCCATAATATTCTTGACTCTTAAAAACTCCATAGAGACATTCATGGAATCAGATATACAAATGAAATGGCTTCCTCATCATCATCACATATTAATTTTGTTAAAGCATCACATGATTTATTGCATCTACATCCAAAAATAAGACTCAAGCTTTCAAAGCTAAAAGCTCTCATATGTCAAATAATAAGGGAAGGTCTTATAAGACTCAACCTCTATTGACACAAAGAGGCAAGGCTCAAACAAGAGCACCTTAACCCAAACATGCTCACATGTATACTAGACACAATACTCCTAAGCATGTTACACAACATAATGCACATAGACATGTCACACAAACCTATCAAAATACACATTGTCATTGTCAATGTATGTCTCACATTATGACTTAAAAGAGTTATAGAAAGCATTCACTGCCACAAGGCATGATTCATATATTAAGAAAGCATATCATCCTAGAAGAAATAAATTTTCAAATGTTGAATGTTTTTATTGCTTGACCAAAGGTCACTCTAGCAATGTGTGGTTCTATAAAAGATTGCACTTAAATTTGCTTTCTTTGGATTACCTTGAGACTAACCAACCTCGAAAAAAAAAGGTTTAGGTTCAAAAGAATGTATAAATTGTGTTTTGTAGGGTCCACAAGAACAAAAAGTAAATGGTATCTTGATAGTGGATGTTCAAGACACATGATCGGAGACAAAGAGCAATTCAACAAGCTCGATGCTTAGGATGGAGGACATGTTACCTTCGGGGACAATCGAAAAGGAAAGATTATTGGCATTAAAGAAATCGGTAATTCTCAATCCTTATCTATTCATCATGTATTGCTTGTTGATGGTCTCAAACACAATCTATTAAGTATAAGTCAATTATACGATATGGGAAACAAAGTCACTTTCTATCCTAAGAATTGCTTTGTTAGTAGTCTTGATGAAGACAAGGATATTAAATTCTTGATGGCTATTTCTCATGACATATGGACATGGCATAGAAGGTTAGGACATGCAAATTTTGTGCTTTTAAATGATTTTTGTAAACATGAGCTTGTGATTGGTTTACCAAAACTTGAATTCACTAAGGATAAACCTTGTGATGCTTGTCAAAAGGGAAAACAATCCAAGTCCTCATTTAAGCTCAAAAATGTTGTGTCAACTTCTAGACCACTTGAAATTATACATATGGATTTGTTTGGTCCAACTAAAGTTGCTAGTCTCGGTGGAATGCACTATGCATATGTATTGGTTGATGACTACTATAGATTTACTTGGGTCTGTTTTCTTGCTCATAAGAATAATGCTTTTAATGCATTTGAAAATTTTGCAAAAAGAGTTTAAAAATAAAAAGGTTTTTGCATTACTTCTATTAGAAGTGATCATGGAACTGAATTTGAAAATGAATTTTTTAAACCTTTTGTAGTGAAAATGGTATTTCACATACGTTTTCATCTCCTAGAACTCCTCAACAAAATGGGGTAGTTGAAAGGAAAAATAGAACTCTTATGGAAATGGCTAGAATAGTGCTTCATGGGTGTAAATTACCTCTATATTTTGGGGCGGAAGCTGTTAATACATCTTTCTACATTTCAAATAGAGTTTTCAAAAGACCAATGTTAAATAAAACTTCTTATGAGCTTTGGAACAATAGAAATCCCAAAATCTTATATCTAAGAGTATTTGGATACAAGTGCTTTATATTAAATACCAAGGATAATCTTGGGAAATTTGACTCTAAAGCCGATAAAGGAATTTTTCTGGGCTATTCCTCTTCTAGTAAAGCTTATAGAGTTTTTAATAAGAGAACTCTAGTAGTTAAAGAATCTATGCGTGTTATATTTGATGAATCTAACCCACTTGATCCAAGAAAAGATTTTTGTAGTGTTGATGATGATGTAGGTGATCTTGTGGAAGAGAAAGATATAAAAGAAAATGCTAGCAAATCTTTGGAAATTGAAGATCCTAGAAAGGAGGAAGATGAGGTAGTATCTAAACCTACCTTGAAGGATGACCTTCCAAAGGATTGGCAATTCAAGAAAGCACATCCTTAAGACCTCATTATAGGTGACAATACAAAAGGGGTAACTACTAGATCTCAGCTTAAGTCTATTGTTAATTTAGCCTTCATTTCTTAAATTAAACCCAAAAATGTTGATGATGCTTTGAGTGATGAATTTTGGGTCCTTGTTACGCAAGAATAGTTAAATCAATTTGAGAGAAGTAAAGTTTGAACTTTAGTTCCTAAACTAAAACATCATCCTATTATAGGTACCAAATGGGTGTTTAGAAATAAGATGAATGAACAAGGTGTCATACCTAGGAACAAAGTAAAACTAGTAGTTAAAGGTTATGATCAAGAAGATGACATTGATTATAATGAAACCTTTGCCCCGTTGCAAGGTTAGAAGCTATTAGAATGTTGCTTGCATTTGCATCATTCATGAATTTTAAATTATATCAAATGGATGTTAAAAGTGCATTTTTAAATGGTTTTATTGAAGAAGAGGTTTATGCTGAGCAACTTCCTGGTTTTAAAAATTTTCATTTTCCAAATCATGTATTTAAACTTTCAAAAGCATTATATAGATTGAAACAAGCTCCAAGAGCTTAGTATGAAAGATTGAGCAACTTTTTATCAGAGAAAGGTTTCTCTAAAGGAAAGGTTGATACAACTCTTGTCATAAAGAAATCCAAGCATGACTTACTTATTATTCAAATATATGTTGATGATATTATATTCGGTGCTACTAACCATTACTTATGTGAGGAATTTTCTAAGTTAATGCTAGAAGAATTTGAGATGAGCATGATGGGTGAACTCAAGTTCTTTCTTGGACTTCAAATCAAACAATGCAAAGATGGGATTTTCATCAATCAAACCAAGTATACAAGGGACATTCTCAAGAAGTTTGGCATGGATGGAGTTAAATCAAGCAAAACACCAATGAGTACCACCACTAAACTCAACAAGGATGAGAATGGCAAACCGGTTGATGAAAAATGATTTAGAGGTATGATCAGATCCCTTCTTTATTTAACTACTAGTAGACCTGATATTATGTTTGCTACTTGCTTGTGTGCTAGGTTTCAATAGAGTCCTAGAGAGTCTCATTTGAATGCAATCAAAAGAATTTTTAAGTATTTAAGTGGAAGTTTGCATTTAGGACTTTTGTATCCTAGGAGTTCACCCTTTGACTTGATTAATTATTCAGATGCAGATTTTGCCGATAGTTTACTAGATAGAAAGGGCACTTCCAAAACTTATCAAGTTTTAGGACAATTTTTAGTTTCTTCGTTTAGTAAGAAATAAGTTTTGGTTGCCTTGTCCACTACAGAAGTAGAATATGTTGCTGTAAGTTTATATTGTTCACAGGTTTTATGGCAAAAACAACAATTAATGGACTATGGCATTATACTTGATGGTATTCTAATCAAATGTGATAACACAAGTGCTATAAACCTTACCAAGAATTCCATTCAACATTCTAGAACCAAGCATATGGACATTAGACATCATTTCTTGCATGATCATGTTCAAAATGGTGATATATTGCTTGAATTTTTGATACAAATAATCAACTTACAAATATTTTCACCAAACCACTCAATGAAGAGAGAATGAATTTCATTAAGCATGAACTAGGCATGATTGATTGTTCTAGTTTGTCTTAATTGTTTGTTTAAATTAGTGAATTAATAGTTTGACTTGCTTTCATGTTATGGTTATCAATTGCGTTAAATGTTTCTTGATGCCAAACATTGTTTATGTTTATATTTTTTGTTGTTCATCTTTTCAGTAGTTTTAGTTTCATTTATTTTCAGTATATTTTTAGTTTCTGAGCTTTGAACTGCTAATTTATGTTCAAGTCTATTTGATGACAATTTTGATAACTATGATGATTTTAATCTTTTATACTTTTTGATCATTGGATTTTTTTTATTTATACATGATATCTATGTATTTATATTTTTTTAAAATAAAATTAAATTCAAATTTTTGACTCCCTCTTCAAATGAATTTTATTTAAAATCTTTGAATTAAATTCATTTATAATTTTTTAAATAATTTCTTTTCAGTTGTTTTTAATAAGTATATTTCAAACTCTCATTTAATATCCCTTCAAAATTTCAATTAAATTCAAATTAATTGTGCATTAATTCGTGAGGATTTAATTGCAACAAAAATTGGACTTAATTGCAATTTCTTTTAAAGTTAAAGGGCTTGTCAGATATTTCATCCCCGCCGGGACCGTTTCAGTCCCGATTGGGACCAAGTTATGCGTTTTTTATTAAAACGGATAGAATTGATCCAAGTCTTGATCTAGTTCCGGATCGGACTCAGGATTGATTTCCCGACTGGGACGAAGGCATGTCCTGACCGGGATTGCTATCCTGACAGCATACGATTTTTTCAAAATTTTGCCTCTTTGACTCACTTATCTTTATCAGGAACAGTTTTCGAGGTAAATTATGACTCAAATTCAAATTTTAAAACCTCCTCTCTCTTCCTATTTCATGTCTATAAATACATTCCTATTTCCTTTATGTATTTCATCTTCCATCTATCAAATTTTCTCTACTCCTTTTTCTCATTCTTCTATATATTTCTCTTAATTTTTAAAGTTATTGTTTCTTCATCTTCATGGCTTCTAAAAAACTAACTAAGGCTCCTTCTTCTTCCTCTTCAAATAAGGACAAGCCTAAGAGAAATTACTCTCCTTTTTCTTATTCTACTCAAGAATTCAAGCAAAGAGTCTCTCAATTCCAAAAGAGATCTCTTATTCCATCAAGATTCATACATGAACCAACATTGAAGGCAATTGGATGCTTTGATGAAGTAAAGGAACTCCTCATGAGAGTAGGTTTGTTTGATTTTGCATTTAATGCTCTACCCTCCTATCCTACTCTTATTGTTGAATTCCTCTCCTCTTTCACTCTTCGCTTCGTCAAATATGATGATAACAATCCATACTTCTCAAAGAGGTTTAAATTGGGTGGAAGAGATAGATTCATGACCTATCAAGAGTTTGATACTCTTTTTGGATTCATCAAGAGGGACATGTTCAAGTTGATCCACGTTGGAGTGCTCACAATTTTTGGAAGAAAGTTTGTTCTCCTCAAGGTCCATATGAATTTTCTAATGGACATACCAAATCTTCTCATTTTAAATCCAAGGCCCTTTGGTATATTCATCGTTTTATCACTTATTCTATTAATGGAAGAGCCCTTAGCAATGAAACAATCACCCTTGATGATCTTTTCATTCTTCATTATATGGTTGATAATGAACCTATTCAATTAGGAAGATTTTTACAATAGAGATTGTGGCTCATAAGTGATACTTTAGTTGGTTCCATTTTTGTTAGAGGTGTTGTCTCAAAATTGGCCTAATTCTTTAGAGTTGAACGTGGTCCTTTGCAATCCACTCCTCCCTCCTTTCTTGATATCAACTTCATAAAAAATTCCAAATAGTTTACCCCTATTAATGAAGCTTGGGTTTGGAAGTATGATCTTTGAGCTAGTGAACATTTAGATACTCTTTTGCAAAAGATTGATGAATTTGAAGATGTAGGTCAAGGTGAAGACCAAGAAGAAGCACAAGAGACTCAAGTTCCTACTCAAAGGAAAAGGCCAAGACAAGAGGGAACTTCACAAGGAACTCAAACTTTGGGAGATGAACCTCAATGGGTTGGCCAACATCGCTCATCTTCAACATGATGTTCACTCTCTCTATGAGCAATAAGGATATTCTTGCTCATATGCCCCCTTCACTTATATACCTCCACCACCTCATCAAGACTATCTTGTCTTTTATGTTTTTTTTTATGTGTTTTTCCTCAGTTTATGTTTGATTTCTTTTTGGTATATTTTTCGTTTCTGAAACTATGTGCTATTAAGTTTATGTTTTAAGTCTTTTATGTTTGGTTTATTTTCATTTTCTAAGCCAAGAGTTGTATGCTTGTGTCATGTTTACAATTGATATTTCAAATATCATTGTATTCATATCTTCTTTGTTAATGTATTTCTATTTTTATCTAATTAAGTTCCATTTGAATTTTATTTTATTTTATTCTTTTTTATTTTAACAAAGGGGGAGAAAATTTTGAGTTTTGCTTAATTCTTTTTGTGATGATTATTTATTTCCTTATTATTTGTTACATGCTTTAATGCATTGTAAGTGTGGCTAGTTTTAGGATAATTCATGTTATCATGTTTTAATATTTGTGATGCTAAGCCTTGTTTTGCGTACTTGCATAATTTTATTTAGTATTTCTCAAAGGGGGAGAAATTTTTTTTTCATTGTTTTAGTTCTTGGTCTTTTGTTTCCTTTAGAACTAAGCTCTACATAATCATGTGATAGTTAAGTTTGTTTAAACATAAATGTTATATGTACTATTTTATGATGCATTATCTTAGTAAAATTTGTCTTCTACCATGTTTATGTTTCTTAAATATTTTGTCAAGTATTTAATATTGTTATTTTTTAACAAAAATAGAAAATTTTTTAAAATTTATATTTCTTATCATGCCAAACAAAGGGAGAAATAAAGAAATATATATTTCTCATTAATTTTATTTCTTACTCCTTATAGTTATTATTTTTATGATATGCATAATTTTAGGGGGAGTAAAATTGATTCAAATTATCACACACTTCACTTTATATTATTCTCTCAAACTCAAAATAAGTTTGTCAAAATCAAAAAGGGGAGATTGTTGACCTTAGCAATAATCAATCTTGATTTTGATCTTAACAAAATTGATTTTGAGCATTTAATATGTTTGTTTAAGTGTGTATAAGCTAGGACTATCATGGAAATCAAAATGAAGTTAAGCATGCTTTTGGGGTAAATCGACCTTCGAGATTCCAAGAGGATTTTGGAAGTCTTAAAATTTTATAATGAGAAAGTTGTCTTTTTAACATTTGAATTAGACATCACAAGATTTCCGAATTAATCTTACTTGTCAAAATCTGAATTCATTTGGGTTTGGAAATCTTCAGTTAAAATCAGCATATGCAGCTTTCATTTTGATTTGAGCAAATCTTAGTATTTCAACAATATCTTGAGCTACAGATGTCCAATTGAGGTGATTCAAAGTGATATGGAAATATAAGAAAAATAACTAAAACTTTAATGAAGAAAGATTAGGCTGATTCAATCTTCTTCAATGGTTAAAAGTTATGATTCCGACCGGGACCAAAATTGCACCAAAATTGAAGAAATATTCCAGAATATATCCCGAGCTAATGTCACAATTAGGATCAGTGTGATCTTAATCAAGATCAATGCAGTCATGACTAAGACAAGTGTAGGCTTCAAATATAACAGCTATAGCAGATATATTTTTTGATTATCTTGACCGGGATCAATGAGATCATGACAGGGACCAGAGACAATACAGCCTAAAAGTCCAAATTTCATTCAAATGAAGTTTGAATTTATTGGAAACAAAATTATTACTTCTAACAGCTATAATTGAATTGCTCAACTATAAATATGACATCTGAAGATCATTTAGAGGTTAAGAAACTTGTTTATCATTATACACTCTCAAGCATTCAATTAAGCTAAAAATTCTCTCAAAACTTTCTTTATCTTTGTATAACTCTTGTGAGAGTTGGTGAGTGATTAGAATAGAAATTCTTACTCTTTTATTTTCTGGGTTTAGAAAAAGGGAAGCAAGGTTTTATTCTAAAGGAATTGGTTTAAGTGTTTAGCCATTAAAATACTTGGGAATTTGGTTTTAGTGTAAGCCTTCAAAACACTTGTGAATCAGTTTTTGAGTAAGCCTTGAAAACTCAAGTTGTAAGGTTTGAGTTGAGCCTAAAACTCAAGTTGTAAAAATCAATCTAGGGAAATAGATTGTGGTGATTCAAAATCCTAACTTG
>CATIWM010336253.1:0-15443 GCA_949671775.1 Mallotus repandus | reverse complement strand
AATAATAATAATAATAATTATTATTATTATTATTATTATTATAATAGTAAAACTTGGGGACAAAGAAAAAAATAATTTAATTAATTAAATTAATTAGAGGATTAAAAAAGGTACATGTGTCATTTTTGTGGTGGCTTAAGGCCATAATTATCTTTTTAAGATGTAAGACTTATCTTATGGGAGAAGGATAGCTTCATATGGGGAGTTTTCTCTTAACAAAAAAAAAAAAAAAAAAAAGGAGTGGGGGAGAAAAAGGTGAAGGAGCTCTAGCAAGGTGAGTGGAATTCTCCTTTTCTTTTCTTGGATTCTTTTTATTTAATTGAACATCTATTTGTTGGTAATTGAAAATTAAGTTTCTACTTGTTTCCTAAAGTTTATTTCCTTGGAACTCTTTGTTTAGTTGAGTTTTAATTCTTGAAAATTTTTGAAATTTAATGTTCCAAAACTACTTGTTGAATTTAATTTTTTAATTATGATTTGTGTGAAGGTTATGTAAGTCTTGGTTTATACTTTTTGATAATTCATCTTGGAACAAAAAAATGTACCATTGAAGTTTTAGTAAAAGTATGTAAGCCATATCTGAAGCTCTATAGCTCCAAATAAGATTGGATTTATGTCTATAGAAACCTAAAGGTGTCGTATAAAAATTTGTTAGAAATAAGAAAAACTTAATTCTGTCATTTTAATGGTCTTTTAGAGCCACACATTTTAGTGTGCACAATCCGTAGATAGCTTGACCATGCTCAATTAGTATTGAAGTTACTCCTTTCGTACGCGTCCAATTGATGTAAAGCCAATTGCAAACCACTCTAGATATACACACATTTAAATTCGAATAATATTGTTTAAGAATATAAACCATATAATTTTTTATGAATTTTTTATTGCACCCTGTGAATTGTGTCAAGCTGACAATCTATTGACTCTGAGTAGCAAACTTCAAAAGACCATAAAGTTAGATCTGAAACTCAAAATGAGGTGAATGTTGATTTGAGAGAAACTTGGAAACGTTATCTCTAAATTTGTAGTTTTGAGCCATACTTTTTAATGCTCAATCTGTCAGAGTAATTAAGCTAATTGTGATTCGACCTCTATAAATTTCTTTGTGGTTATCAAGTTAAGGTGAAATTTTTATGGTATATACTAGACACATAGATCTAATATTTTATGAAATTTGAGCTTCCAAATCCTTTGCTACAATTCTCAGGAATTTTTCTTAGCCCTACAAATCTGCTTTAGTGGAGTCATTATATCTAGTTCAATTGAGTTTTGATTTAGCAAATAATGGGGTTAGGCAATGGAATCTTGAATGCATGTTAATGGATATGTGGTGATCATATCCAAATGTGACCATACTAAAATTAAGGATAATTGTGGGTAACTAATGGGCATGGAGTTTCAAGTGGACAATGTACATGCAACTATGGACATGCATGTATATTAACTAGAATATTTTATGAAATGAAAAGTAAATTCTATATACCCTTACCACAAAGGTATACCTAGAGCGTTAATTAAGTATTCAAAAGGTATACTTGCACTCCAAAGCTATATGTGTTTTGATATGAAAAGTGGTTGAAATATTTTATTTTAAGAAATCATTTGGAGTATACCTTACGGTAATATATTCGGTATACAATAGGTTGATTTTAGAAATATTTTTTGTATACGTGAGAAGTATATTTTGTATATGAAAAGTGTGTATAGTATTTATCAATGAGCAATTGATGAATGTGTTTTGAGCAATAAGAGCAATGAATAAACATTGTATGTTGGTTGCAGTATGACCATGTCTGGGACATGGTGGAGCTGGCAAATGTGTATAGCCGTTGCCTGGGGCCGGGTGCACATTTTACCTTAAAGATGTAAGGCATGCCTAGAAAATATGTATAGCTATTGCCTGGGGCTGGATACATATTTTAAAGTGTTTATAGCCGATGCCTGGGGCCAGATGCACATTTTATCTGGTAGATGTAAGACTATGCCTAGAATATATGTATAGTCATTGCTTGGGGCTAGATACATATTTTGTCTATGGTTTGGAAATTGGGAGAAATTGATGGCAGTGAGATATATATTTATTTATTTATTTATTAGCTTAAGTGCTTATCACACTTACGACGTCATATGCATACTAACATTATTGTTTGGTTTCGGTATAATGCAGGTCCACACAATATTCGATGTCAATGTTGTATGTGTGTAGTTTACTCTAGTAATGCTCTTATTATGAATTATTTCATGAAGCTATGACATTGCATTACAATAAGTTATTTTATTACGGTTTATATTATTGTGTTCACTTGAGATTTTGAGAGTATAATACTGTGGACTATTTTATCAAAATGACTTGCTGCAAAATACTTTTGAGTAAATTGATATTATTTGTTTCCAATACAAACCATTGGTGAACTATGAGTATATATATGAATCCATGATCTATTTCGTTCTCATTTTCTTATACCATTTGTTACTTTTCTTTCTTGTTCACTCACTGAGTATTTCCTCGGAAGTACTCACCCTTCTCCTAACATAATTTTTACAGAGTAGGTGCTTATGACTTGAGTGTGGAAGTGAAGTCAAGACTTCAAAATGGTTGCCAAAATTTAGTTGAATTGCATATTAGGAATTAGTGTACGACCTTTAGAAGTACAAGAATAAGTTTGATTTAGTGCCAAGTGTATTGTGTAAGAGGGAGACAATTATGTAATTTTGGTACTTTGGTAATATGGATAATATTATAATATGTATTTGAAGTTAATGTATCTCTTGCCATCTTGTGTAAATATCTTAACTTATGGTTTACTAATTAAGCTAGTTGTTATGATGCTTATTGCTGAATGGTTATTTTAAGTGATATTGAATTGATTATACCATTGGAGGTTAGTTTTAAGTAACGTCCCTCTCTATTGGTGCCTTTGATGTGTATTATATTATTATAATACGCAGAGAGGGTGTTAGTAGGAAGGAGTGTTACAAGGTCTTTAATGAAAGCCTTTGGCAACTAACCTCTCTTTATAGCGATTGATGGATCCATCTTGATTTCATTTTATTTGATAGAACCATTTGCTTCCAATAACATTCTGATGAGGAAAAGGAGGAACAAGAGTACATGTACCATTGGCTATTAATGCATCATATTCTTCTTGCATAGCTTGTCTCCATTTGGTTTGTTATTTGCCTTTATAAAGCAACTTGGTTCTTGGAGAATTTGGGAAAGAAAGGTACGTGGTTTGAGGGAATTTTTTTTGTGAACGAGTGATCATGGGATGTGTTTTGTGTGTGGTAGTAGAAGATTGAGTGGTTAAGGATTGGGTAAGATCAATAACAAGAGGGATAGCTGTGGTGGTTGGTATTTCAGGTTGAGTGTTGGTTAGGGGCTATTGAGGTGATAAGGTAGTGGTTGGGATAGGATTGGGTGAAGGTGTTGTAGATGTGTTGGAATTGGTAGGTGGTGAGGTGATAAAGTTAAGTGCAGGAGTAGAGTTTGGTACCGAATGGGAAGGTTCTTGAGGTGAGTGGTATGTGATTAGGTAGAAGAATAGTTGATGGTATATTGGATAAAGGAGTCTTTGAAGCAGAATCAACTTCCTTCGAAAATGGAAACACCTATTCATCAAAAAGCACATGACGTGAGATATAGAATTTTTATAAACATGGATCATAACATTGATACCCTTTATGAATTTTGCTATATCCAAGAAAAATGCATGATACGGAACAGCAAAAATTTTATTTTTAGCATAAGTGTGAAGCCAAGGATAGCACAAACAACTGAAAACTTGAAGAGAATAATAGTACGGTTCACATTTAAATAGACATTAATATGGATTCTTATTTTGAAAAAGAGGAGTGGGTAGGCTATTAATGAGATAAACAACTATGTCAAAAGTATGTTGCCAAAATTTGGATGGAGCAAAAGAATGTTGCATTAATGCAAGTATTATCTTAACAATATTGCCGATGCTTTCTTTCGGCACATCCATTTTATTTAGGAGTTTTGGGGCATGAGCTCCTTTGTGTTATTCCATGTTCATTTAGATAGGATGTTAATCCTTGAAATTTACCTCCCCAATTAGCTTGAAAACTTTTAATTTTGCGATTAAATTTTTTTTCAACAATATGATAAATTTAATAAAAACATTCAACACCTCAGATTTATATTTGATGAAATAAATCCAAGTATATTTGCTAAAATTATAAAAAAAATGACGTAATTTTTACTATTGTCAAGAAATAAAAAAGGAGCAGGACCCCAAAGATCTGAATAAATCTAAAGGGCCCTTAACATGATGAGTAGACATAGAAAAAGGCAATCAATGAATTTTATTGACACTACATGCATGACAAAATTGACTATAGGTGGGATTGCTATATTTAATATAATGCTTATGAAGAGTTTACTGGACCGTGCGTGTAAAGGTATGACCCAAATGCGCATGCCATACAGGAAGAGTGCATAGGTGTGCTTGAATAAGTGGATGTAAAGGGGAAAGAAGAATGGAATATAATCCACTATCATTCTAGCCTGTATGCAACAAAGTTCTCATGTGGATATCCTTTATTTCAAAATAGTCAGGAAAAAATTCAACAGAAACTTGGCTAGTTTGCACAAAAGAAGAAATTGATAAGAGGTTAGTGCAAGCATTAGGGACAAGAAGAATATTATCTAAATTAAAAGAATGAGAATTAGAAGAGAGAAATTTTGATGAACCTATATAAGAAATGGGAAGTGTTTTACCATTTGTAAAAGTGACATCCTTAGAGCTATGATAATCAGAATTGATAGTCAGGTTGTCCAAATTCAAAGTCAGATGATGCGTTGCTCCTAAATCCAATATCCAATGTTGTTTATTTGGTGAAGAAGGGCTGGTGAAGTGACTGGTTGGTTTAGAGGAATGAGATGGGGGGCCTAACATAGGATTGTTATGGCGAGGTTGAAGTGTGGGGCACTATTTGGAGTAGTGTCCATGGCCATTGCAGTTGTGGCAGATGATTTCAGAGAAATTATTTGTTGAACCCGAAAACTGGTTTGAATTAAATCCAGAAAATTAATTGTTGGAAGATGGAGAGTTGTTACCACCACGGCCTCAAGTGTTCATATTTTGACTTGAAAAGTTTAATGGAGAATAATGAGTGGTTGGAATAACAATTTCTTTGTTGGATGATTCAGCATTGAGGCTCTGTTCTTCACTTAGTAAAAGGCCGAAGAGTTCATCAAAATTAATATCATCATTACGATTCTCAACAGACCTGATGAAAGGTCGATACAAAGGTCCTAAACCATTTACAATAACTTGAACCAGGTCTTCATCGGGAATAGGATGGCATAAAAATGAGATTTCAGGCTGCAAACTTGGGCTCGTGAAGCTGCAGCATATGTGTTTTCTAATTTCCTCCAAGCATCACGAGCTGTCACAGAACCAACAATTTGTGATCCATATATTTCTGACATGGAGCCTATTATCCAGCTCAACACAAGCTGATCTTGGCGAAACCAATTCTGCCAAGCAGGATTCAATTGGTCATTCAACATTTTTGGGGGAGGTTCAATATTTTCATCGATATTGTTAGCTAAATCATAGATATAAAGGAGAGGGTAGAGTTGAGTTTACCAAAGCAAATAATTAGTAGAATTTGATTTGATCGGAAGTTGGTGTGCAACGTTCGGTGGTGTGGGAGTGGATAAAGAAGAAGAGGTTGAAGATGTAGGTTGAATGGCTGTTTTTTGATTTTCAAAGGTTGACATTGAAAGAGATTGCAATTTACTGCATTTGGGCTATTATGCCGCTTACACCTCTGATACCATGAGAATGATGGTTTTTGTGAGCAGTAAAATCATAGTTTGTATATTGCATAATCTGAAATATATACAAGAATACAAGAGCTATCATGTTGTTATGAAGATAGTTGTAAACAATGTTTGTGTACAAGAAGGAACTAAAGTTGTTACAACAGTATGAGACTTAGAAATATTAGAGAGGGAAAAGTAAAATATTGTATTCAGTATAAAGTGTTATATATACAACAGATGTTGTTAGAGTCGATAACAATTACTAACAATACTAACAACTAGATACATACAAATATACATCTTTAATACTCCCCACAAGCTAAAGGCTATTGTTCACAAAGTCGAAGCTTATCTCTAAAGAATTTAAAATCTATTTTACATAATGATTTCATCATGATGTCAGCTACTTGGTCCTTAGATGAGATAGATGAAATGGTAAGTTGCTTGGTTGCCACTTGCTCCCTAACAAAATGAAAATCGACCTCAATATGTCTGGTTTTAACTGTGAATGCCGCATTAGTGAAAACAACTCCAAAGTTGTCACAAAAAATATGCGGACTATGCTGAATAGGAGTGTGCAATTTGTGAAGTAATTTGGAGAGCCAACATAGTTCAACTGAGACATTTACAATGGCTTTGAACTCAGATTCTGTTTAAGACTTTGCAACTGTGGACTGCTTATTTGAATTCACTCCAATAAGATTATCGCCCATGTAGATTAAATAACCTGCAGTGGATCTTCTATCATCAAGACTACCTGCCCAATCCGCATCTACAAAGGAAAGTAAGTTAGAGTCAATGGATTTGGAAATTAATAAACCGGATGTTATAGTGCCTTTGAAGTACCGAAGAAGACATTTAAGGCTTGAAGATACAACCAAGTTGGAGAGTGGATAAACTGTGTAAGTTTATTAACTGTGAAGCACACATTGGGTATAGTGAAGGTGATGTATTATAGTGAACCACATCATTGGCAAAATGTAGTGGCCTCATCGGATGTCAACAAATCCGAATCACTCTTTAACAATTGGGTTCCTTGACTTATCAGTGTGGAGAGAGGTTTACAAGTACTCATGCCCATATTATGCAGTAGGTCCTGAATATATTATTGTTGACATAAAAGAAGACCGTGTGGATGTGACTGAACCTCAACACCCAAAAATTGTGTAGTGGACCAAGATCACGCAAGGAAAAGGCAGCAGGCAATTTAGTGATAATAGTCTAGACAAGTATATTGTCATTCCCCATGATTATAATATCGTCCACGTATCAGTATGATAAACAAAAAGAGAAGTGTTTGCATGGGAACCTGTAAATCCAATGGTGAGAAGAAATCCATTGAGCTTTTGGAACTAAGCACAAGGTGCTTGTTTAAGACCGTACAAGGACTTCTTTAATTTGCACACATGATGTGGAAATTGTTTATCAACATAGCCTTGCGACTGAGTCATGTAAACTGTTTCGTTCAAGTCACCATAAAGAAAAGTACTACTCACATCCAACTGTCTAATTTTCCAATTGCAAGAGACAACAGTAGAGAGAACCACCCGAATTATTGTTGGTTTGACAACAGGACTGAAAGTTTCTGTATAATCTATGTATATCCCTTGGCAACGAGCCGAGCCTTACATTGTTCAATGCTTTAATCATAATTTCTTTTAATTTTATACACCCATTTGTTACCAACCACATTAGTATTAGAAGGCAATGGTACTAATTCCCAAGTGTTGGTTCGATATAAAGCTTGAATCTCATGATCCATAGCATTTTTCCACTCTTTACGTCAAATAGCTTGTGTGAAGGTAGTGGGTTCAGAGATTGGTTGCGTTTGAGTGAGATGAGTAAAAGGTCATGTTTTAGCTAATGTTGAAGGTCAATTATAAAGAGAGTTGTTTGTTTTAAAGGTGTAGTTAAGTTATGTATAATTGTAATATTAGTTAGATAAATATTTATGAATGGTTAAATTTAATTTAGAAGTGATGCTCGTTCACATCTATACTCGAGGTAGGTGGGTCAGGGTCATACCCATCTAATAGGTGGGAAGGGGTATCATATATTTTGAACGTGAATGGAAAATAGGAGAGCAAGTGAGGTATGTAGCATTAACATTGTCACACCGTAGAATGGGTGTGGTAGGCAAAGGAATGTGTAATTCACACATAAGAGATTACAACTAATGTAGCTCATTAACCGAATATGCAATAGCTCTGTATTATGCCTCCGTGGATGATCTAACAACTGTGTGTTGCTTATGAGAGTTCCAAGTGATCATATTATTGCCTACAAATATTGCAAAACCAGTGGTGGATTTGCGATCTTCAGGACTACCACCCTAATTCACGTCACTATAAACATTGATATTGAATGTCGATGATTTGGTGATAAGTAAACCATGGTGTTGTGTACCTTTTAAAAACTGAAGGATCCTCTTGACTGCAATCCAATGCTCCATAGTGAGTCTATGTATAAATTGAGAAGCTTGGTTGACATCGTAATAAATATCGGGTCTTGTCATGCATAAATATTACAATCCACCAACTATACTCCTATATAAAGTCGGATCATTAAAAGGAATTCCAATAGATTGAAGGCGACAATTAAGAGAAGAAGGAGTGGTGACAACATTAGCATCATACATGTTGGCTTTGTCGAGTAATACAAGAATATATTTAGACTGGGTAAGAAAAAGACCATATGGTGTCCAAGAAGCTTCAACGCCAAGAAAGTAACTTAGTCTACCCAAATCCTTAATAGGAAATTTGGCTTGAAGTGCCCGAATGATAGAGCTCAAAAAAGTAGAATCATTACCATTTAGAGCCAAATCATCAATATACAAAAGACAAAATGCATGGATTTGACCCCGTTTGTAGTAGCACAACGAGCTGTCAATTTTAGAAGCCATGAAGCCGAGATGAATAAGGGCAGCACTGAGGCATTTGTACCATTGGCATGGAGCTTACTCTAGTCCATAGATGGATTTGCAAAGCTTGCAAACATAGTTAAGAAATTTCTTGTTGATAAAGCCTTGAGGTTGAGTCATATACACCTCTTCCTCCAAAGAGCCATGGAGAAAGGCATTAGAAATATCAAGTTGCTTGACATTCCAACCCGAAGAGATGGCTAGTCAAAGAATCAATCCAATTGTGGTAGGTTTAATTATCGAACTGTATGTGTCATTGAAGTCTATGCCAGGGTGTTGATAAAAGCCCTTAGCAACTAGTCGTGCCTTGTACCGTTCAATGGTGCCATCTTTTTTCATTTTTATTCGGTATACCCATTTATTGCATATCAAATTTTACTATGGATGCGGTGGTATAAGATCCCAAGTGTGGTTATCAAGCAATGCTTTGTACTCCTGAGACATGGGGTCTTTCCATTCAGGCTTGGTATTGGCTTGTTTGAATGTTTGTGGTCCAGGTAATTAGGAGGAAGCATGGAATAGGGTTTTTGGTTTTAAAGAGTTCATTTGAGAGCAAGTTACCATATGATGTGTTCAGTTTAGTGGATTGGTTGGATTATAATAGTTGCTAAGATTAATAACTAATGAGAGGCCATGAGAGGGAGAGGATAGAGTTATTTCAGTAGTGGGTGGGAATGAAGGTGTTGTGGATTTGGATGACGTTGGTGATGTTGTAGAAGTTGAAAGGATAGCCCTGGGTGATAAGGTAGGATCAATTTGGTAAGTAAATAAGGATGGGTGGGTGGGTGAAGAAGAAGGTGGAGTTGTAGTTAATATAGGATTTGGTAAATGACTTAGGATAAGAATTGTGCTTAAAGTGGTATGTTGAGCAACAGGTGCTGCCTCTGACTCTGGAATAGATGCATAGGGAAACTCCTGATCATGAAAAATAACATGATGTGAGATATAAGTTTTGGGAGAAGATAAATCCAAACAAATATAACCTTTGTGGCATTTACTGTAATCTAAGAAAATACACTTAGCAGAGCATGGGGATAGTTTGTTAGGGCTGTATGGTCAAAGCCATAGGTAACAAATATAACCAAAAGAGTGCATTTCAATGTAGTTGGGAGGTTGTATAAATAATTTTTCAAAAGGTGATATGTTACCCAATGTTAGCTTTGGCAATCTGTTTATTATGTATAGGGTTGTGTCAAAGGCATAAGTCCAATATTTTGTTGGAACACTTGAATGATGAAGTAAAAAAAGTATTGTTTCAACAACGTGTCTATGCTTGCACTCTGTTAAACGATTTTGCTCAGGTGTGTGAGGACATAAGACACGATGTGATATACCATTCTCAGTCAAATATTTTGAAAGAGCTTGATATTCACCACCCCAATTTGACTGGAAAGACTTAATTGAACATTCAAAATATTTTTCAACCAAGTGGCGAAATTTAATGAAAATGCTCAGAACTCCATATTTGAATCTCATAAAATAAAGCCAATAATACTTGTTGTAATGATCATAAAAAAAATATAATATCTAAAACCATTAATTGATTGGACTGGTGTAAGACCCCATACATCAGATGAAATAAGTTTTAAAGGCTTGGAAACCGAAGAGGAAGATAATGAAAATGTCTGACGGAGGTGGTGCAAAAACATGGAATATAAGCCATTGTGATTCCGGCCTATATGCAGCAGTTCCTTCGTGCCGATATCCTTGATGATAAAAGAGTCAGGAAAGAATTCGATAGAAACACTATTAGAATTAGTAAAGGCAGAAATAGATAACAAATTAGAGCATGATTGGGGAACACACAAGATATTATCAAATTTGTAAATATGATCATAAGAATGATAAAAACAACCTGAATGAGTAATTGGAATAGAGTTATCGTTTCCTATTTTAAAAGCATCATTGCCCTAGTAATCAGAATGGATGGTGAGATTTTCAGTGTCAGGAGTTATGTGATGAGTGGCAATCGAGTTAAGTATCCATGATTGGTGTGTTAGTGTAGTTGCAAGGTTTTATGTTGGCCAATTGGTTGAGGATGAAGGGCACTGTTTTGTTCTTGGAGAGGGACACTGGGGAGCGATATGACCATAGCCTGAACAATTGGCAGCAACTATATCCTCCTCTT
Organism: Mallotus repandus; assembly: GCA_949671775.1. Taxonomy (NCBI): domain Eukaryota; kingdom Viridiplantae; phylum Streptophyta; class Magnoliopsida; order Malpighiales; family Euphorbiaceae; genus Mallotus; species Mallotus repandus. The sequence goes on along the minus strand of CATIWM010336253.1, from coordinate 4,601 downwards.
CACAAAGTAGGAGGCCATACAGTTCATCATAGGACATGTCATCTTGTCGTTGTTCTATAGAACAAACAAAAGGTCGGTACGAAGAATCCAAGCCATTAAGAAGAACTTGAATTAAGTTAGATTCGGTAACAGGATTTCCTAGCACTGAAAGTTGATCAAACATCGACTTTGCTTTTTAAGCATATTATGCAATGGTGTCTGTGGCATCTTTTATTAATCTAAAAAAGCAAGCTTTGATGATGCATTCCTGAGACTTAGAGCCAGACATTTAAGTAGTTGCCAATTTGGACCATGCTTCGAGCGCACTTATTGCACCTACAATATGTGGGACAAAGGCTTCTGTACCTGAGCCAATAATCCAGCTAAGGACCAACTGGTCCTACCGATACCACAATAAGAAGGCTGGATTTGGTTGGTTGTTGATAGTTGAAGGTGGTGTTTCTAAAGTGCCATTGACGTGCCCGACGAGGTCATAGCTTTGCAAGAGAAGGAGCAACTGAGCCTTCCACAATAAATAATTAATAACGTTTAATTTAATGGGTAATTGATGAGCAATGTTGGGCAGCGAAGTAATGGTTGAAGATGAAGAAGAGGCATCAGGTACAACTGCTAATGAAGTTGCAGAATTGGTGGCCATGGCGAAAAAAAAGTGATGGTTGTTAGACCTTAAATCAGCTCTGATACCATGAAGACAGTATGCGAGTAATATAAAACAGAAGTGCTATATTATATTCATGCAATAGTGAGCATTACATATATACACAAGTTACAGTAAGAGTTTGAGTACAAGAAAAAGTGTAATGAATTACAAATTCCATAGCTGGTTGTGATCCCTTATCATCCTTTATTTGGGAAGTGAGGTTCCAGGATGGTTTAGTAATCTAAGTATGGGAGCTTCAATCACCATGCAATTTCCTTCAAATCTCAACCAATTTAAATGCATTGATTTCTGTATTGCCTTTGAAGTTAAGAAATCGTCAAGAAAGTTTCTTGACTATTATTTTGAGACCCAATGTGTAGATGAGCTTCCATTTTGCTTGCAACCTATTTATTGTGATTCTTCCATTTTGTCTTAAATGGATAATGTGCTAATCTGGAGTTGTAGCACCAAAAATTTTAGTAGATGTTCAAGCATTGTAGCTTCAGTTGATTTCTGTGTATTTGGGAAGGAAGAAATTAGAAAGAATTGTAAAGTAAAAAAAAATATGGCTTCTCTTTATTGTATTGGACAAGTGGAAGAAGCTGAAAAGCATTGCAAATTAGATTTCTCTTAATTACCACTAGCTTTTATAAAAGCGATGGCTTAAGAATCTCCCATATGAGTAATACACATTTATTATGTGTCATAAGTCTAAAGCAAGATTTATGTTTAAAAAAAAAAAATTCTAAAGCAAGATTTATGTTAAAAAAAAAAAGTCTAAAGCAAGATAGATCCCAAGCAAGTTGAGAATTTTCCCTAAAACTTTACATGGAGGAGCATGCTAGACCCTGTCAACTATTGGTCATTTGTAAATTTTTTACTATGAATCAATCGTAAATTATTTGACTAGCCATTTTTGTTTATTTAGGTAGTTATTTTGAGAATTTATCTATCCATTTATGAGTTTTATTTACTTTTTATGAGTTTTCAGAAGCATATAGTAATGAATGAAGTTTACAAGACATTGATCGATGATTACAAATGATTTTTTTCTTCTTTTTCCAACAAACTTCAATTAGTATTTTTGATAGCATCGTAAAGGGCATTTGAAGGCCTTAGTAGCCATGAAAAATCCTCCCCTTTTTCTTTAAAACTTGAATTATGAGAGTTTTTTTTTTATCTGAGAATTATGATAGTTTCTACACAATTAAAACTAAGGCAGAGTGACATTTTATGAAGAATTCAAGTGATGAATTTACTGCAACTTAGTCACATTACTCTATAAGAGTTTCCTTTATTTTGATGCAAAATATTGCCTAGATTTATTTCTATATGGCCTTGTTTTTCTTTGTAAATTCTCTATTTTTATGGATGAAATTTTATCTTTGGCAAAAAGAAATTCATTGATTAAATAATTAACAAGTATTTAATAGTTTTCATTAATTAATTATTTATCAATTATCTAATATTTAAATGTAAAATACCTAAAATGTATATCAATAAATTTTATTTAAATGTAAATAAATAATTTTGAAACATAAAGACAAACTAAAATTTACAACTACCTATCGTGAGTGGTTGGACAATCCTTAGAGAAAAAGCATTTTTTTTAAAAAAAAAATTATAAAATTATAATTTTATAACTAATTATATATATTCTAGATATTCAAAGTTAATAAAAATTAACTTTTTTACTCGAACTTAAAATTATTAAACACAAAATTTTAGGTAGATAGCAAAAGATTTGTTTAACATTACTTTTCTTTTTGCATTTGCCATGGAGATGCCTTTCGCCTTTATGTTTTCCTTTCTCAATCTTGATTTTATTTGTTCTTTCTTCTCAACTCTTAACTTTATTCAGGTTGCTTTCGTTGTCCATTGAGGTTGTCTTTTTATGACTCAGTAATTAAATTGCTTGCTAGACGAGTTTGAAAGGCAAAAATAGCAAAATGCGCTTTGGATTCATCACAATTTTCATTTTTGGATTCATCACATTTTTCATTTTTCTCCTTAATTTTCTACCTTTCACATTTTTATTTCCGCCTATATATCTTCCATTGCCTATTCTCCTAACCTTTTAATTATGCCTTCAATTTGAATGGTCAGTGCTTCATCTTTGATTTGATAAATTTGTGTATTGTAAAATTTCTGGATAAACTTTCAATGATTTTTGAAAATTTTTGTTGGCTGCCACATTAAGACAACATGCATAAACCTTAGTTATTCCTTCAATTTGAATGCTAGCTCCATTGTGTATGTAAAAATTAAAAATTAAATTTAATATATTTTTTTTAAAACTACTTACATTCGTAATTATTTAATTATAAATTCATTCTTCAATAGAAATATGAGCATGTATACAAATGAAATTATTTAATTATATAGAGGCTTAATAGTTTAAAAATTTCAAACTTTTTCAACTTATTGTGATTTTAAGGGAAAAAGTGCAAATATCCCCTTGATGTTTTGACCTAATAGATAAACCATTAATATTTTTAGGGGTTCAATTACACCCTTAACGTTATAAAATTGTATCATATAAGCACCCCTCTCCATTTAGACACTAACAGTTTATGGGGCCCAGAAACATTAATGGTTCATCTGCAATCAGATCAAAATATCAATGGGATATTTGCACATTTTCCCTATTCTACTATAACTTGATAATTTTTATATTAAAATGTTGCATTATAAAAAATAAACCACTTTTTATGAAATTAATTTTATAGTATTTATAATTATATAAATTGAAATAATTTTAAATTAACAAAAATAGTGATAGCTTACAAAATATATCAAGTTATAATAGAATAGTGAAAATGTTCAAATACTCCCTTGATGTTTTGACCTAATTACATATGAACCATTAATGTTTCTGGGCCCTACAAGCTGTTAGTGTCTAAATAAAGAGGGGTGCTTATATGGTACAATTTTATAACGTTAACGATATAATTGAACTCCTAAAAACATTAACAGTTTATCTGTGATTAGGTTAAAACATCAAGAGGGTATTTGCACATTTTCCTTAGTGGGAATAAAGGTTTTATATGCAAGTACAACTAGAACTAGTGGGGATACAACTGATAAGTGGGAACAAAGGCTAAAAATGAAAAGAAAAACTTGAATCTATATATGAAAACAAGGAAAGCCATTTTTGATAAGAAATATTATGCAAGGTCACTAACGATAATAACTTGGTCAAATGGGCCATAGAGTGATATTTTCTTTAAGGAACGTGGCCATTTTAGCCATAGCCAATTCAGCCGAACATGGCCATAAAGTGGCCACTTTGGGCCATGTTTGGCCCATTTTTTAATTTCCTTTTTCTTAATTTTTCTTTTGAAAATTTATTCATTTATTTATTTTTTAAAACTTACTTTTATTTTTAGTTAATTTTTTAAACTTAAATAAAATGTAAAAATAGATCCTAAAAAAATTATAATTTAGTCCAAAACTTAAAAATTATATCCAAATAATATAATTTCACAATAAATTTTTATCATTGGATCCTCTGTCGCATCCTTATATCTAGTATTCTAAAATTAAGTGTTTACAGGATTGGTGTCCCTATTTATGATGATTCAACTGAATTGCTACTCAAGCAATTATTTTTCCTACTCTTATTTGGAATTGTGTAAACAGGAGAAAAAGTTGAATTTTCCTAATAGAAAAAAGAAAAAATTAAAAAAAGAAAAGAGTAAAATAAATTTCTGTCATTTCCGTTCATCGTGTGCCTAACTTTATTAAAAATTACATGTGTATCCTTTTTTTCTTCCGTCATTTCCGCTCATCACTTCTTCTTCTTGTTTTCTTTTGGTTCTTCCTTGTTTTTGTTTCCTTTCTTCTCACGGCTATCTTCTTCCTTTTTTCTTTTGGTTCTTCCTTGTTTTTTTGTTTTCTTTCTTCTCAGAGATGTCTTCTTCTTCCTTTTTTCTTTTGGTTCTTCCTTGTTTTTTTGTTT
>CATIWM010336242.1:0-15101 GCA_949671775.1 Mallotus repandus | reverse complement strand
ATTCATGGTCATGCTTGTCAAATGCAGTAAACGCCCTCTCATATCCTTGCTCAATAGGAAATATCTCCAGGACACCAGTTGGTACAGTTAGTTGATGCTCTTTGTCAGTTTTCCCAAGTGGCTTGCTGAAAACAATTGTTGCGTTTGGAATTTTGATGGGGATTTTCTCCATTCTAGGAATCTAATGATATAACTTCGCCTTTTTATTTTTTTTGATAAGCAAACTTTTAAGCTATAGTACACTCACATTGGAGAAAGTTGCATGTGCATGACTTCGTGCTTGTTTATTTATAGAAGGGATTATTGTCAAATGTCAATTTATTCTTTTTTAATTATAACTTTTAATTTGCTGTCCTTATCTTTCCCATTTTGTACATTAGCCATGCCAAAAAAAAAAAAAAAATTGACATGTTTTATTGAAACTTAGTGAATCTGTGTTCTTTTTTGTGCACGTGGATGAAGATAGATTTTAATATTATATTTAATTATTATATATATAATATATATTTTGAACATTTTATAGTTTAACAAAAAATATAATCTAATGCATGTATTATAATATAAATTTAATTATTAGATATGAAAGATCTAACCGATAAGAGAAAAGATTGTTGGCCACAAACATGAAATTTAATAACAACACATGATTAATCAAGTAAAAAAAATTTCCGCAAATTTTATTATTCATCCATGGTGGTGTTATTTAATTATTGAATGCAATATATTTTAAAAAAAGGACCCATGAGTGTAACAGCCATAGTCACAGCTGGCTAGCTTTTAAAATTTTAAAATATATGAAAACATATTTACACAAAATTTACATATATGATACCAATATAGTAGTGATTTAATGTTCATTTCACTTTCACTTCAAGGAAATTATAAGAGTGTAGGTTTAAATTCTACCATATTAATTTAATTTGTGTAATTAATTTTTAATTGATTTAAGAAGAAAGATTATCTCGTATTGTGCAGTTAGATAGTCTAATGTTGCCTACTTTCTAGAGCACTCTCCGTAAATATATGGGTCACAACAAGTAATAAAATGATAAATACAGTATCATTCCACGATGATTAATAATTAAACACTTATGAATCCTAATTAGCTTTGTTTAGAGCTCACAAATAATTTAAATTAAAGCAAGTTTTTAAAAAATAAACTAGATTAATAAGCAAATGAAAGAAACACTAAACTAATTAATTTGACAAAAGAAAATCAATAATAATGATATTGTTAGGAATTTGATACACCACATAATCCTCAAGCTAATAAATAGATCCATTCACATACTTGCACATCTCAGATTTTTTTAATTCATCAAGCATTCTCTCTCAAGCAATGATTGACTTAATTTGTTTGAATCAATTAGCAAACAACAAGGCATAACTTTCATCATCACCAAAAGTATTAACTAATTTCAATCAAGCAAAGCACTTAGCACACCCACATGAGAATTGAATTAAGTTAAGCTATCTCTAGTCATTAACCCATTCCAATTTGTGTTCTACTAAGATTACCATTTCCCAATGCATAATCTCAAATTGAAAATAAGTTGTAGTTGGCCATCTACAACTACATCAAAGAGCAATAAACGCAATATGCAAGATCATATAAATAAGATCTATAAAATTAAGCTTGTATCATATGGGTTCTCAAATCCTAACAACAAATAAAACTTAGCCACTCATGACTTTAATATTCATCATCCAAATAATACAACCCAAGTTAATATTCATAAAATGTACTAAAGAGAAGAGAAAAGTTAAGAGAAATGTTATCCAAAGCTCTCAAAATCATCAATGGCTCCTTGTTCTCTAGCTTCTTTTTTCTGCTCTTTCTCTCCTTGGTTGTAGTTTCTTCCTTGTTGATTGGGTAAGAGAGATTGGTTAATGAATTCCAGGGTTGTTGTTCTTATATACCCCCTTCTAGAATGTCCTTTCAATTCCCCCAGATTTGCTCATTTAAATGGCACATGTTAGTTTTTTACAGCTGGAATCGAGCTGTTTGCGATCGCAACAGAAGGGCTTGCTTCAAGGAGTTGGTGCTCGCACTGATACCACGCTCACCACAGAAGGACTGGTACACAGGAACCACAATAGCCAATCTTCTGCGATCACCCCAACAACTTAACCTCTGATTACTTGTTTTCACTTTAAGCAATATGTGATCGCCAATCGTTCCGTGATCGCCATAGAAAGATCTCTTTGCTTTGGCTCACTTTGACTTCATTTCCACACCATTCACCCTTTAGCTCAACTAATCGCTGAAAATCAACATAAAAACATAAAATTAAGTATGTGTTTACACTAATCTAATTAACCTAAAATCTCAAAATTCATGCTCAAATGAATTATAAAACTATATAAAATTTAGCACAAACATTTAATATCTTTATCAATAAATAAAATTGCATATAAAACAATTTTGTTTTAAAAAAAAAAACCAAAGTTAGCTTGCCTTACTTCTTCGTCATTGACTAGATTATAGTCTTCTATATAATTATTACCATGTCTTAACTCTCAACTGAAAAGTGTGGTGCATGTGTCTATTCATGTGCGTGAATGTTTAAGAGTGTTGCACAAAGCAAAACATATATAGCAAGATCACGGCCTTGGTCGCTTATTAAAAAATAAAATTACAGCCTGGTCATTTTTCAATCTTTTATTTTGTGTTATATTTTAACAATATATCTTAGTTACTTTCAACCATTATCCACTGTCACTCTACTTTAAATCCGATAGAATATAGAATGGTCGAAGTGGAAGTTGATAGTCTTATGGCCGTAAACAAGATTTTTCGAGACAAAGACACTATTAATATTCACTTTAGCCTCATCAGAGTAATCCAAGAGTTCTAGACGAGAGATTGGACTATTTCAGATTAGTCATGTGTATAGAGAAGCGAATAAAGCAGCGGACTATATGGCAGCATTAGCAGAAAGTTATCCTTCTGGATGTGTTTTTATAGATGAACCAACCACCTATTGGCCTTTTAGAAATTTTGTACCAAGATATGGGTGCAGCTAGCAGTAGATTAGCGTTGGTTTAGCTCTTTTGAGCTCTCTTTTTTTGCACCAAAAAACAAAAATCTGATATAATATGGCAAATGATCATTTTTGCTGGTGATTGAAACCACACACACTACTCATGGTCTCATCACAACATTTTCTTTCTACACTTTGAATTGAATAGAATAAAGTGTCATGTTGCTGGAAGCAACATATTACCAAGTACCTCTCATTTAATAAATAAATAAATTAGTTATAAGATATCATAGTTTTTCAAATCATAACATCACTGGTTTATTTATTTTCTTTTAAATTCTATCATTTTAATTAGTTGTCCAATTATAATTAGTGGTCATAGACTACTATATAACTTGTCCTGCAAAACAGGGATAGAACTATAATTTTAAAAAACTTTTTTTTTTGCCTGTAGACATTTGATTATGTGCATTTTCATTATGCCCACAGACGTTTGATTATTTGCGTCCAATTGAATAACTAAAAGGTAAAACACATTTCGGTCTCTTTACTTTTAATTTTTTTTACATTGCACCCTTTTACTAAATTTTTGACATATTACACCCCCTTACTCTCAATTTCAGACATATTGAACACCCATTGCAAAATTGATGGTTAAAAATATCCAAATTAAAATTTTTCTATGTAATTCTTATAATTTTATTATTAATAATTAAATCCATACAATTACTAAACTGATTCAATTAAACTTATTAAAAATTTTATAAGTTATATAATTAAGATGACAATCATCTATTTGTAATAGATTTACAATAATAAAAATATATAGTCATAAAAATTATGACATACTTTAATTACACATTAAATATTTATACAATTAACACAAAAATATTACAAAAGTAACATAATAAATTTTTTAATCAATAAAAAATATACGAGTCACTTAATAAATAAATACTAGTGAAAATTATAATATTTGTCAAATAAAAATAAATAAAATATCATTGCATGTAGTCATCTCTCATACAATTAATATTTAATAAATTAACAATTCCATTACTTAAGTTGTTTGAATAAATAAAATATTAATTTACAGGAGACTCATGGGTGACTTTATTTTTTAACTACTTTTATTTTACTTTATTTTTATCACCATAGGATAATAGTATATTTTATCATTTAGCGGTGATTATTAGCAAAATGTACTTAACTTCGTAAAGAAAAAAAGTAATTGCATGAGATGCCTTAATTGACTATAATTTATCTTTAAAGTTGTAAAATTTAAATTTATAATTTTTACTAGTATTGCATTTATTAAATATCTCATATATTTTTATTGATTAAAAATTTTTTATGCAAAATTTTTGTCATATTGTTATATTAATTATATAAATACTTAATGCACAATTAAGTTATATCATAATTTTTATAACTATATACATTTTTACTATTAAAAAACTATTAGAAATAGATGATTGACATCTTAATGATATAAAAAGTATATAAGTTGTAAAATTTTTAATAAGTTTAATTGAATTATTTTAGTAATTATAGGGACTTAATTTTTAATAATAAAAATTTAAGAATTAAATAGAAAATTATAAAGAGTAATTTGAATATATTTTTAACTATCAATTTTCCAATAAGGATTCAATGTGTTAGAAATTGAAAATGAATGGGTGTAATGTGTCAGAAATTGAATGTAAAGAGTTGCATTGTATCGAAAATTTAGTAGAGATACACAATGTGAAAAAACTTGAAAGTATAGGGCGTCAAAATGCGTTTTGCCTAACTAAAAGGAGATTGCAATAAAAACAAAAGGATAATGATGGATGTTGCTATATGATGCAACATCCATGATGCCTATAAAGATAAATTATTTAAAAATTTATATTTTTATCCTTCTGTATAGTTTTTTAAAGCAAGCTTGCATTAAACAGAAGCCTAAAAAGGTAAAGAAATAGAGAGGAGGACTAGCTCCACAAAACCATGGGGAGATCATGGGTGTCATTAACACTACTCTTGCTTACAACACCTTATGTCCTCTATTTTTGACCTATGTTATAGGGGCATATTAATTGGGGTCTTTTGATAATTGAAACTATGAATCATAGATGTGGCTAGTTGCGACATCCATTTCTTTTCCAATAAAAAAATAATAAAATTTAAAGGTGTTTAATCTCGTGCTTAGAGTATCTTTTGTGATAGTTTTATTTTCATGCATTTTATAATTTGTACGAACGAGATTTAGGGAATGGATGTGGGCGAAATTTCCGCCTTCTTTTCTACCGGTTGAAGCCGAAGGTGAAAAAGATGAAAAGGTATTGACTCCTTCTAAATGAATTGAACTTAACTACTAAGACAATAATTAAAGAAAAAAATTAATCCGATCTGTTCATCAAAAGTTAATGATAATTTTGTTTTCGGTCACTTTATTTGTATTTAATATCATCACTATTTCTCGACAGCAAAAGAAATCAATTATTGCAATTCTTTTGCAGAAATCAATTATTTTGTAATTTTCATCGTTTTTTTTTTCAATAAAATAAAGATTATATTGTAAAAAAAGTTTATACTACATTCCATACCCTTAATATGGAAAGAAAAATACAATTTTTATTATTACATAAATTAATTTGGAATATAAACTTTAGACATATTTTTAAAAACAGTAATTTTTAGTTCATTTTCTCACCGTATATCATACTTTTATTTAGTGGTGGTTGAAGAAAATAAAATCAATTACAGAATTTTGAAAATTTTGGGTGACCTTTTAAGGTTTTGCTCGAACACAATTATAAGACTTGGATATGCAAGATGGAGGCTGATTACGAAAGACAAAACTTGACTCTCCCTCAATAATGGAGACATTCTAAAAACTAAAATGAATGATGTCTAATAATTACATGCAAGATTGTAGGTTTTAAAAATCATCATTAAAATAACCAAAGTGCTAGAATATCCGGCTTATATTTAAACTTGCTAGTCGGAGTGTTTTGTAACTGCCATCATAAAAAATGGGACAAAAATTAATAAAATTAAGTAAAAGAATAAATATAAAATAAATTTATCAATATTTATAAATTTATTAAAATTGCAACTTGACTTTTGAGTTGGTGTGTGTTTTATATAGCTCAAAAAATTATATTGATGGAGATGTGTATACATGTCTAAAATTTTAGTTAGTATTGAAATTTTATATTTTATAAAACTAAAAAAATTATAGCACTAAATTATTTTATTTTATTAGAACTTATAGATTAATTTGTTTTATTTTTATAAACAAAGGGAGTTTGATGTATTTTGATATAAAAAAATCTGACTGAAAAGTTAATGGGAAACTTAAATGTTGACAAAATTAAAATTGATGGATGTAAACATTCAATTTTTAAACAACAGGGAGGAGAGTGTGAATTAGGTCAAACTTCAGGAAGGTAAATGTGATTTGCTCTTATTTTTATTTATTCTTATTTTTTTCATTTATCATCTAATAACTAAAAAAAATAAAATTTAAAATCCATCAGAAATATTAATAATTTATTTTTATAATTAAAGTTAGTGACGAATTCAAATAATTATCGTTAATTTGTCAAAATTAACGACGAATATCAGATATTTGGAAACTAAATAATTACGAGTTTTCTTGTGATGTTAAATTTATCTATCATCAATTTATCGTTAAACATTACGATGAATTAAATATTCTATCCCTAATTCTGTTAGTGACCCTTATCTTACCTATTACCCCAACCCTCAACCCTCATAAATTGAACTCCCTTATAAATATATGCACATATAATTTTTTTTTTATTTAAAATGAGAAGTTAAAACTGAGAAAGGATAGAAAACCATGTAATAAACTTGTGTATCCAGTAGTGTTTCACTTGTACACAATCATGTTTCTTGTACTTATCAATGCTACTTTATACTGCATGTATATATATAACGTCAAACTCTACTGAATATAATACAATACAATTCATTATTCACTCATATAATGTCTTCATGGTATCAGAGTGGAATTAAGGTCTAACAACCATTCTCTCTTGTTAATTTTTATTTTTTACTATGGTTACCGATTCCGCAAACGATACTACTGTTGTACTAGTCACAAGCTCCTCTTCCCCGGCAATTGCTTCTTTGCCAAATGTCGCTCACCAGTTGCTCATCAAACTTAATGCCTCTAATTATTTACTATGGAGAGCTCAACTACTCCCTCTTTTACGAAGTTATGATCTTGCCGAACATATTGACGAAACCAAAGCAGCACCTCCTATCACTTTGAATGACCAACCGAATCTGGCATTCCTAACATGGTATAGGCAGGATCAGTTGGTGCTAAGTTAGATCATTGGATTCGCCTCTGAAGCGTTTGTCCCATAAATTGTCAACGCTACCAATGCTCTTGAAGCTTGGAATAAACTCGCCACCTCATAAGCCTCCGGCTCAAAGAACCATTAAATCTCATTTTTTCAAATTAAGCAAAGATCCTACAGAGGGCATTGCTCAATATGCTCAAAAGGCCAAATCCATGTTTGATCAACTCTCACCCTTAGGCAATCCTATTTCTAAGGCAGACCTAGTTTAGGTTCTTTTAAAGGGTTTGGACTCCTCTTTTCGACCCTTTATTTGATATGTCCAGCAACAATAAGATGATATGACGTATGATGAACTCTATGGTCTTCTCCTTTGTAAGGAAGACGATATTGCTACTACTAATTCTTCTATACAACAAGTCTCTCCTTCAGCTTTCTATGCCACTTCGGCATCTCTAGAAGCTTCAAGAGGAGGTCGCCACTCTTTTTCTCCACAGGGTGGTTGTGGTGGTCGCAATAACAGAGGTCGTGGTCATGGTTGGTAATCCTTGCGGTCCTTCCCTACGACATCATTAAGCACTCCAGATTATTCTCATCTCCAATGTCACAACTGCTCAGGTTTTGGACACATAGCCCCTCAATGCCCTTCTCCTCACTAAAAATAATGACAATAGCTTTCCACACCCATTCGGCCAACATCTCACTGTTGCCCACAATCCATCTCATTTAAATCCTCAATTGTGGATACTTGATTAAGGTGCTACTCACCACATGACCCTTCAATCTTATTATCAAGGTCCTAATGCTGTTAAAATTGGTAATGGTAAATCTCTTTCCATAACTCACACAAGCTCTTCACTCTATCGTTCCCATGATAATATTTTAAAATTTGATAACATCTTGTGTGTTCCTTATTCTTGTTCTAACTTATTATCTATTTGTGCCTTTACAAATGCTAATGGTGTTTCAATTGAATTTTTTCCTGACTTTTTCTAATTAAGGATATCAGCACGAAGGCAACGTTGCATACCAGCCAGAATGACAATGGCTTATATTCTATGATCTTGGAACACCTTTATCAGAAACCCTCTCATCCTACTGCTTTGTTAGCCACACCTTTATCTTAGTGGCACTTTGTTCTTGGTCATGCAAATATGTCTACTGTCAAAAGTGTCCTTCATCATTTTCATATTTCTTTTCGTAGTGATAATAATGCATGTCATGCATGAAGTGTTAGTAAGAGTCATAAATAGCCTTTTTCTTTTTCCATAATAATGGCTTCTAAGCCTTTGGAAATTATTTCTTCTGATGTGTGGGGTCCTGGCCCAGTACAATCTATTGATGGTTTTTGATATTATATTCTTTTTTATGACCATTATAGTAAATATTGTTAGATTTATTTCATGTGTTTTAAGTCAGAAGTATTAAGTGTATTCATTAAATTTCGACACTTAGTGGAAATTTTTTTTGAATGTCTAAAGCTTCATTCAGACTAAGGGTGGAGAGTATCATGCTCTTACCAAATATTTAACTGAAAATGGCATGTAACATCGTGTTTCTTATCCAAACACACCCGAGCAAAATGGCCTGGCAAAGCGTAAACATAGACACATAGTAGAAACTACCTTGTCCTTACTTCACCATTCTTCCATTCCAACCAAATACTGGACTCATGCCTTTGACACTACCATATACACAATTAATAGATTGCCCACTCCCACATTAGCTAATATCTCCCTATTTGAAAATTTGTTTGGACAAAAGCCTGATTATCTTGCTATGCATTCATTTGGATGTCTTTGTTACCCATGGCTTAAGCCTTATAGTTATAATAAATTCTCATCTCACTCTTCTAAGTGTGTTTTTATGGGATACATCAAATGTCATAAAGGTTACCTTTGTTTAGACTTATCCACTCTTAAAATTTATATCTCACGTCATGTAGTTTTTTATAATAAGGTTTTTCCTTTGCCAATTCCCCAAAGAAAGAACTTGATGTATAAGATACCACTCCAAGCAAAATTATTCTACCAAGCCACTTGTCGAATCCCATTCCCACTCCATCATCTCCACCTAACCAAACGGATAACACACACTTATCCAAAAACACCAATAACCTCTCCTACCCCTATCACTTATGCAACTCACACCTCTTCCATGCCAACCAATCCTTCCAATCTTAATCCTAATCAACAACCCACACCTACAACAACACCTCAAACTTCATCTACAATCACATCCAAACAACCTACCCGTATACACCCTATGATCACAAGATCACAAACCAACTCACTTAAACCTAGAACTTTCTTTTCACTTATATTACCCTTAATCGAACCCATAACCTTTAAACAAGCCAACACTAAACCTGAATGGAGAGAAGCTATGGCTCAGGAATATAAAGCCTTGATGGATAATAGAACATGGGAGCTAGTGCCACCACACTCCAACCAAAATTTAATTGGGAAATGGAACCATTAAGAGATATAAGGCACGATTAGTTGCAAAGGGTTTTCATCAACACCCTAGAATAAACTTCAACGACACTTATAGTCTTGTGGTTAAACCGGTTGCCATTTGATTGATTCTTTCACTAATAGTCTCTTCGGGTTGGCATGTACGATAACTAGATGTCTCAAATGCATTTCCATATGGTTCTTTCCAGACCACATTTGTAAACTTCATAAATCCATCTATAGTCTTAAATAAGCGCCTTGCCAATGGTACAAATGTCTCAGTGCTGCTTTACTTCATCTTGGATTCCAAGCTTCCAAAACTGATAGTTCTCTATACTATTACAAAAGTGGTTGGGTTCATACTTTTTGCCTTCTATACATTGATGATCTTATTTTAATTGGCAACGACTAAGTCTTCTTAAGTACCATCAGTCACGCTATGAAAGCCAAATTTTCGGTTAAAGACTTAGGATAATTAAGTTACTGTCATGGCATAGAGGCAGTATAGGTTGCCAATGGCCCTCTACTTACCCAAACAAAATACATTGTAGAACTACTTGCCAAAGCCAATATGTTAGAAGCTAATTCGATTGTAACTCCATCCTCTTATAGTTGCCAACTCATCTCCATTAGGGTTTCTTTTCATAATCCTACTCCTTACCGAAGCATGGTTGGTGGTTTACAATACTTGTGCATGACCAGGCCCGACATTTGTTATGCCGTGAACCAAGCTTCCCAATACATGCATTCTCCAATAAATGATCATTGGGTTGTCATGAAGTGTATCCTACGGTATCTTAAAGCAACACAGAGCCATGGTCTTTTTATTCAAAAGTCACCCCATTTTGATATTAATGTTTACACTAATGCAGATTGGGGAGGCAACCCCGATGATAGGAAATCAACTACCGATTTTGCAATTTTTGTTGGTAAAAATATGATCACATGGGGCTCTTGCAAACAGCTTACGGTGGCCCGTTCATCAACCGAAGCAGAGTAGAGGGCATTAGCATCATGGATTAATGAATTGCATTGGCTTCAATCACTCATGCAAGAATTGCACATCGCCACACATGCTAGACCTATCATTTGGTATGATAATGTCAGCGCCACATACCTCACTTCTTCTCCTATTTTCCACTCCAGGTCCAAGCATCTGGAAATAAACTTTCATTTTGTGTGAGAACGGGTCATTATGAAATATTTACAGGTATGTTATCTGTCTATAAAAGATCAGTTGGCTAATATCTTGACCAAACCAACCTCCAAAACAGTCTTCCATCTGCTCACTTCCAAACTGTCTGTTCGCTCCTCTCCTATACAATTTAAGGGAGGATGATAAGGGATAGATAACTATGTAACAAACTTGTGTATCCAGTAGTGTTTCACTTGTACTCAATCACGTTTCTTATACTGATCAATATTGCTTCATATTGCATGTATATATGTAACATCAAACTCTACTGAATATAATACAATACAATTCATTATTCACTCATGTAATATCTTTAAAAACTTTGCCCTCTCTAATTCAAGAAATGCTAACATAGCTTAGTGGATTATGTTCTCAAAAGGGCCCTTGAGCAATAAGTGATAGCTTTTAGATAGAGATATGTTAGTGAGAGAAAGTCTCTTCATGGTTAGTTACAGCTTTAGTGGTGATGCAGCTTCTACTCCTATGTTATGTTGTGCTTATTGTTACAAAGACAAATGTTTCTTCATCTAACCCATGGTATCTTGTTCAACAATGTCACAACCTAGCTTTTTTACTCATTCTTCCTCCTTGCCAACAATGTTGCAACCACCATATTTATCACATTGCTATTCTGGTAACTGCCTTTGATCCCAACCTCCAACAACTTAACCATCTACATTGTGGTGATGGAAATCTCTTCAACCATGACTGTGGTGTTAACACTAAATCTGCCAATATAGCTCTCCCAAAAAATGACCTTAAAAATGGAGCATGCTCTGAATTCAAGGGTATTAAAACTTCTTCCAGCAAAACTAGAAGCAGAGGCAAATCCCTCAATCTTGTTTGACATCTCTTTATGGTCAGGTCGTGCTCTCTGTGTGGTTTATTCAACCACATTACTAAGATTTATCAAAGTTTCACAATAGAAGATGAGATTTCAAGAAGAGTGAATAGCAATACTGTGAAAAGCTCTTGGATCAACACTGAGCCACTATGGAAAGCAGTCATGCACCCACCTCTGTTCATGGAAACTAGATCCACCATAGCTGCTCTCACATAGTTCGTAGAGAAGCTCATTCTCAACATTGTTGCTCCTTCTAAAGTGTGTCTCTCTCAATTGCCTCCAACCACGAGTCATGCAAATAATTGGAAGATGAGACATAACGTGCAAGGAGTCTTAAATGACGACCTACAAATTCTTGAAAGTCTGCGAATGCAGGAGGAAAATGATGGAGTTGCAGACACTACTTTGGGAATTGATTTAACTAAAGAAGAAGGGCTCTAATTCAAGAGAAAGGAAGTGGTAAAAATGCTCACTAAAGAAGCCCAAGCCCAAGATGGTTTATCTCCTCCTAAGGCTAAGATACCCAAGTTTGAAGGAAGCCTAAGTCTTCTAAAGCCTCCAAATATATCAAGTCCAGAATTAGCTCAATCCTCTCCCAACAATGACCCATCCTACTGCAATGAAGCATCCTCCAGCACATATTAGGAAGCTTGTCTTCCTTCTTTTGTTTCATACTTCTCTTAGGTTTAGTCATAGTTATTTACTTTTGCATTATAGATTCATGCTAGTAGAAGTAAATCGGATGACTACCTCTTGTTGGAGGTCTTTGCTTAACTGTTTGTATGTTTTCTTTGTTTAATAAATCATCTTTGGTAAAAAAAAAAATTCGAGAAATGCTGACGATGCTACTGTTTTCTTATGGTATGGCCACCAAGCGTACCCTATTTTAAACGTTGTTTGTAGCTTTAATTTGTCCATGATATGAATGGCTAACTTTGATAAGAACAACGTGCTACTTTTTCAACTACATTTCTATACACTTAAAATGCTTCAAAGAAAAATATTAATTTTTATTGTTACATAAATTAATTAAAAAATAATTTCAGGATAAAAAAATTAATTTTATAAATGCAATAATAAAATTTAAACTTTATAAATATTTTTTAAAAAATAGTAATTATTAGTTCATTTTCTCACAGTAAATAAAACAATTGGCGAAGTTTGAAAATTATGGGTGACCTTTTAAGCTTTTGCTCGAACACAATTTTAAGACTTTGACATGGCATGTCTGCAACTCACAGAAACAGAAGCAGACATGTCACAAAAGACAAAACTGGACTCTCCCTCAATAATGGAGGCAGAGATGTCTACCCTTTTAGCTTTCTAATAATTACATGCAAGATTGTAGGTGTGGAAAACCAGAAAAGGTCTTCAAAATAACCGTAGGTCTTAGGAGAATCTTACGGTTTTATGAATCCATCACTTTTAAATTTCTAAGTACTCAAGAAATTTTGTAGCTACCAAAAATCGAGATATTAAATGAAAAAAATTAAAACATCAGCAAACTAAATTTTTATTTTCATTTTTTAAACTATGGGATGTTGAACGGATTAAAATTAATTTTTTATAATATATTATTTTTTATAGAAATATGACAACTCTTATTAATTTATAGTGTTAACTTCTGAATATAGTTATTGGACCATCAAATATATATATATATGCAAAATACAAGTAGTAAGTTTTTTTTTTAGAAAAAAAAAGATAATAAGATGATTCTAACTAAATGCATCAAAAGTTTATAAATTAGTTATTATTTTGTTACAATAGATATTTTAAAGTCATCGTTATAAGAGTAAAAGTTCTAATTCAACTCAAGCTATGTAAAACTTTAAACTTAAATTCCAATTGAAAGTAATTAAAAAAATTCAATCATCAACTTGTTAAGAAAAAATTTATGAGTGAGATTACGTATGGAATCCAGCTGCAATATCATACAGCTCCACTACACATGTTTGACCAATAGCAAACTTTGATGAGTTTGGTCTTCGGCTCTTTTAGCAAAAGAGCTGTAATTGCAGGCATGCCAGAGGATTATAAAATTTGAGTGATTTACAAACACTTATTAGGCAAATTAAACCAAAAGAGTAGGCAACTTACCCTAACAAAATTTAATTTAATGATATATTATAGTTTGGTTTTAGGATATGATGTTATAAATTAAAACCTGTAATATAAGAAATAAAATAGAAAAAAAACATTTGAAAATATATTTGGTGGTTGCTTATGATTTTATAAGATATTTATTTCAGAAGACTTATCAACAATTTACAAATCGTTTTGACCATTTTAAACATTCAAGCTGCTAAGTAATTTTTTTCAGTGCTATTTGAGATGTTTAGATGGTGTTTCATAAATTAAAATTAAACTATTTAAATATTTAAATTAATTGAAAAATATTTATAACTCATATATTTAGCAAATTGAGTTGCTACTATTGGTCATGTAATTAATTTAAGAGGTAAACTAATAAAATATATTGAGTAAATTTGAGAAATCCCATATGTATTAAAATTAAATTGTAATGATGTATTTTTGAAACAAGTCATCATCCTAATGTACGTACTGGATGTTGATGCTCAGCTAAAGAAAATGTAGATATCGGTGAGGCTGTTTATGGCATGATCCCGTCCGTATAAAAATTAATAAAAAGATTATGTCAATGCATATATATTGAACAATACATTACTTGGGAATAAAGAGGGGAAACATAGCATGTCACAAGAGCGAGGCGAGATCTGGAACCCTACTGCGAGAGGGACGCCTTGTGAGCCGGGCTTCTAGAGATGAGGCCAGGCACTTAAATGATGTATTATATATTGAATTATATTGAAATTGAGTAGAAAGTGGCAAAATGCATGCAAGCCTCCTCCTCAAATTGATTTAAATATGTATATAGTGATTAAAAGAGGGGTGAAATTTAGGTAGAGTGTAGAGCCCAATTTCAAAATTAACGAAAAACCGAAAAAAAAAATAATTTAACGGTTGATTTTTTTTAAATTAATTTTTTAAAAAATTTATAAAATACAATTCTTTTCGAAATTAATAAAATACGTAATTTTCCCCCTACTTTTTTAGTAACTAAAAATTTACATTCTCTCTACTTCCATAAGCAATCAAAAAGCTCTACATTTCAACCAAAAACTTCACATAACTACCATTAGTTATATTTTTGTAACAAAATAAGCTAATACAAATAATTTTTTGGATGAAATCAATAGAAAAAACATGAAAATCATAAAATAACTCGAAAATAACACAACAACAATCTAGAAATAAAACAACTTAAGAAAATAAAAAAAATAT
>CATIWM010336197.1:0-10930 GCA_949671775.1 Mallotus repandus | reverse complement strand
GTTTATTGATAGAAAATTAGAGCAATTGAACAAGAACTCTTTTAACTCAAGCTAATTTGAGACCCATAAATCTCAACCCCATAATTCCATTTGTTTTAATTATGAGAAATGTTTAATGTGTCAGGTAGCAATCTAAATAGTTTGTTGTTACTTGTAACATTTTACTAATTTGTTATTTCCTATTTTATTTGTTCCATGCATCATGTATATAAAAGTAAAAGTTTATTATTATTATTATTACGAGCGACAAGAAAAAATTTCGAGTGGGGAGGGACAATTACTTTCCCGTCCTTTATTTTTTCAACTACATTATTAAATAATAAAAAAAAATATTTACTAGTTATAGGTGTTTAAATCATTACACTACTGGTTCACCTCAATGCACTTTAGCTTTTAGATTCCAAAAAAATTCAAAAAACTAAATATCTATTAACATTGGGAGCAATAATGTAATTGCTTCCAATTCCATCATTATCATCATATTAGCGGGGGGTTATTTACCAAATTATGGCAAATAATAAAACAATTTCTCATTTTATAGTACTATTAAAACTATTTACCTTTTTTGTGGTAAATTGCAAAATAAATTCCCAAATTGGGGTACTTTCAGTCTAGGTGGAGGGAAGAGAAAATTACAGTGGCTGAAAGGCCCTACCGCCACTACCAATGGCGGTTTGAAGAAATTTTTTTTTAATATTTAATGAACTGGGGAGAATAGTGGCGGTATGAAGTGAAGATAATTTTTTTTTATATTTAATCCATTAAAAAGAAAAGGGAAGCACTTATATTTTTATATTTAATCCATCAATTGCAGTCCCACAAAGGGCTCATTGTGTTGAACATGAAAAATTGCAGATGCCTTTAGAGGCTTCCAAGCAGCATTGAAATGCAATCTTTATAGGTTTGAAATCTCTCTGGCTGTTGTAAAATGAAGAAGTCCTCGTAGGTTAAGGGGAAGATGGAACACTTGTAAGAGGTGCACTTAGATAGGACTGCAATTGAACAATCACCATTGTCAATTGAACATCTCACCAACCTCGTCCCGTTGAATATAAACAACTGCAAAAATCTTACGAGTCTTCTAAGCAGCATTTGTCATTTGAATTCTCTTAAAACTCTCTCTGTCTCTGGCTGCTTGAAACTAGGTAAGTTACCAGATACACTGGGAAACATAACAATATATCAATTACAATTACCTTTTTTTTTTCAGAACCCTGTGGAAATTAAGAATGATAAGATGAATAACCTTAAAAAAAAATTTAGCTCTTAATCTTGTTTTTAAAACATAAATAATATATACATTACAATTTACCTTTTTTGCTGGAATCGTGAATCTTTACCACAAAAGCAAGAGATTAATAAGGTAAAAAAAAAGGCTCAAACAAAGAAGGAAAAAAAATTATGCAGAAGAGGAAATGTGAGAACGAGTGAAGGCAATTTCTTGGCTGAATGATGCGACATGCACTCCTGAAGGGGACGTTGGGAAGGGGAAAAATGGTGACCATACTGCTAGAAACAGTGACCATACTGCCACTAGCAGTGGTGGTATGGTTAAAGCCTGTGTGCCGTCAACTCATGTCTCTTTGCAGGGTGCTGTCTTGCCAAAACAGTATCCATACCGCCACTGTCAGTAGCTGTATGGCTATTTTCTAGATTAAAAAAATTGATTTCCGGTATACCGCCGCTAACATTGGCTGTTTGACTGGGATGAAGCTTGTCTTTTAGTTTTACCGCCATTAACAATGGCGTTTTTCATTTTTTAAATAAAAAAATAAAAAAGTACCCTAAAACGGAAATTATATTTAGAAGTACCATAAAATGAGAAATTGTTTTAGTTTTTACCATAATTTTGTAAATAACCCTATTAGCGGGTGGCTATAAGGTACAAACCTCCTTTCATTATAGAACCTAGAGAAATTAAACCAAAGTCAATGGGTTTGAAGTTGTTAATTTGAAGATTTATTAATCATTAT
The DNA here is from genome assembly GCA_949671775.1 of Mallotus repandus. Lineage (NCBI taxonomy): Eukaryota > Viridiplantae > Streptophyta > Magnoliopsida > Malpighiales > Euphorbiaceae > Mallotus > Mallotus repandus. Next base: position 8,957 of record CATIWM010336197.1, on the reverse strand, counting down.
AGAACAATTCTGCGCAGCCTTTTGCTCATTTTAAGATAGTTTATTAACACTGTATAATAACCCAAATGACAAAAATAAAACTTCAAAGTTCAGAAATGAACAGAAGTAATTATGTAGCTTAGGAACATTGGATCAGTCATCCAGCAGTAATTAGAATTCTGATACGCTTTTTTTTGCAACTATTCACTAATCCATACATCTGTTAAACATTTCATGCAACTGGGCATGGATTGCTTGAATTCAGAACTTAAGAAAACAACTATTAGTTATTAAGTAATGACAACAAATTTATATTTCTTAGAACATTTATAATCATTAAGGGATTTATTAGAAGGTCATTTTCAATGTTTAGGGATTGTTTTATGATTTGGGACTGATAGGGATTGTTTGATGATTATGGATTGTTTATACCCTTTGACTACTAACGACGTCTGTGTTTTGTGAGTGGGGAGTGAATTTAGTTTTTTTTACACAGGTATAAAAGGGGTCCATGTTAGATGCCACGTCAGCCATTCAAACGACGTTACTGGGTTTGGCACACTGTTGCTAATGAAAAAATCCATGGGGTAGTGTTTTGTTAATGAAAATTCCATAGAATCAAGTTTGCAAAACACGTAAACCACAGGATACCAAATTGTACTTTTCCCTATGGACTATATAATGAAATTCAATTCAACTACAGTCTTTATATAATCAAATTCTCACACATAAGTAAATAGTAAAAACTATCAACAGGATTTAAGACTGTAATTTTACAAAATGGGTATAAGAGCCCATCTCAAGGGATGAGGAGTGTGAATCTCTTGATCATGTGTGGCTGCAGACAAAGCTACATAAGTAATAAGTAAAAATAGAATTATGAGGGACTCCATTTGCCAGAGCTGGCACCTCTTCTCCAGAATAAATGAACTATTGTAAATAAAAGCTAAAACGATGAAGAAATGAATGAAGGGGACTTTGGTTCAAGGGTAGTTTTTTATTTTTCTGTCATATGCTTGCATATTTCAAGGAATTCATTGAATACTTGTTATGCAAAAACATATGTGCAAACATGTACAATATTCTAAAGGACAACGATAGGTGTAGTGGGTTGCGATCCACTACAGGACATTTTTTTTTAAATTTCATCTTTGCATAAGGGTTCTATCAATTGGGAAGATGTGTTTTTTTTGTCATTTCTCAGGGTCACAACAACACTATTACTATCATGACCCGCAACATTAAACAATTACCTATCAAAAAATATTCTTATGTCAGATTCAGATTTGCTTTGAGCCTGTGTAGCTATTTGAACAGGGAAGGTTGCAACTCCTGCTCCGGCACAATAAGTTAGTCTAGCTATATATACACCTCTGATAAATCGTTTCCACCTTGAAATTGAATTCAGAATCTTTGCAAAATAGTAGCGAGCAAAACAATTGTTTGTGTGGAATTCCTACTGCAACAAGAACATTACACACTTTGTAAAATAGAGGGAGGCATTTTTGAGGGTGTTTTAGATATCGTACTCCCCAAAGATGCGACTTCTTTGAATAGATAGATCCACCAACTTCTTCTGGTGATGAAGAAATAATTGATCGGTTATTGGACAAAGTTTCGTCATGCGAAGATGAAATTGTAGAAAGTAAAGTCCGAGAGGTAGAACTTGGTCTTGAATTATTTAGATACAAATAAATTGTGGGAAGATTTAAAGAAGAATTGGCAAATGCAAATGACCAAATTCAGGTGCTGCAAATGGAAGTAAAAGAGTACTGACAATTGCTTTTAGAAATGAATCCCTCTGCTTGGGTGAAAACGTGTTGTTTAGGATTGTTTATGATGTGTTTCATTTTAGGAATTAGTTATGTTTACATGGCTAAGAAGAATAAATTTCATGGAAATCTATATTTTCCATGAAATTTTTTGGTAGTAGCCATTATGTATGCAGGTCTTAGATAATTTTGGTAAATTGCTATGTAGGTGTTTGATGTAAAGTCTAAGTGGTTGCCAATTGAAGATGTGTTATCTAACTTTGTTTAAAATGCAATTTGGTATGTTTATGCAATTTGGGTAGCTAGTCCAATTACAACCTACATTACTTATCTAAATAGTGGAAAAAAATACATAAAGCATAGGAAATAATGAACCATAAAACAAGGACTTTATATCAACATAACTGTTTTTATCATCCTAAAAAGTAATTTCTGGGATGCATCACAAAATGAAACTCATTACAACTTAGTTTTTTAAAATAAAATCATCCTTGCTCATCATGCAACGACTCTTTAAGAATCCAAATTTGCAGACTTTTCCTTTCCACGAGATTTTATCTTCTCAGATACAAGTGATGCTAGTTCAGAAGCTCTTTTAAAATTTTATAACTTTTGGTGGTACTACTGGTGGTGCTGATTTTTTCCTCATAACCTTTGCAACTGTCGAAATGGTTGGCCTTGTAAGATTTGGAATTTGATATTGGGGCTTGGGTTGAGCTGCTGCCTTGCTCCTTGATTGTGAAGGTGTTTATGGATTGAAATGCACAGATTTTTTCCTTCCAGCACACTGTTTAAAAAATAAAATCATTCATGCTATTCTACTTGGACCTCTGTCAAAATAATTAGAAATCATTAAACTTGTCCCTGATCTGAAGGTGGTGGCTGTGAACATGATGCTTTTGTTCTTCTACCTCGGTCAACTTAATTAGATATAGTGTAATTACATCACATTAATAAATAGGTTTGCAATGCATAAGTGATAAAAATTTAACAAAGTTTGTGTTGTAAACCTGATCCACATATGAAGGTGTTGGTCGTGAACTTGTTCCTCTTTTGGCTCTTTTGTTAGAAGATTCCTGTAACACCTAAAATCAAACACATAACTTAGTTTTGCAAAAATAATTGACAAAGTAATAAATCAATTTGAATGCACATGAAGCAACTTACTAGATTTCCTTGTTGCCTGTTAACCCTCATTTTTTTATGCCAAGTTGTTTCACCTGTTATTCTAGTTTTGCAGCCCCTAACATTATGTCCCTTCTGACTACAGTTTCCATACACAACATCCCCCTGCATGAGATACTTTATATGGACTAATATGTTCTTCACTTAAGTGTATCCTTTTTTTCTTTATTCTGCCTGTAGGCTTCCTTGGAATGTTAGGGAAGATATCTAGGAATTCTGTCCTCTCTCATTCAGAGGGAAGATATCTAGGAATTATGTCCTCTCCTATTCATCCTTACTTGGAATTGGACTGATTACATGCTTGTAAACACCTAAATATGTTTGGTTCAAAAAGAACTCATGCACAAAGTCCTCAAGAACTTGCCTATTGGCGTAATTGTCGATATCACATGCCTACAAGGGACACCACTTAAGTCCCACATTCTACGTGTGCAACTTCTGTCCACAGGGTTCACAGAGCATTGAGTGCTATAATACTTCATACTTCAAGTTACTAGCAGGTGTGCAAAAATAATTTCTACATTCAATCTTCAACAATTCATACTTATCTTGGACATTTGGAAAAATATTACCCTTACACTTTAACATGCCATTATATTTAACATGAATTCTTTTCGTTAATCTTTTTCTTATCCTCTCCATCATACTTAAAATGGGCATGTCTCTACCTTCTTTGATGTGAGAATTAAAGGACTTACTGATGTTATTTTGTATAGCATCACATTTGGCATGAGGGGAGAAGAAATAGCAAGCCCAAGTTTTTGGATCTTGTTTGATCATCCAGTCATAAGCTTTTTCATTCACCTCCTTATTTGCAGCATATGTGCTTTAAAACTCTTGATGGTTGAGGCACAACCAGTAGCCCACTCTATTTTTGTTTCTACTTTTTTTGAAGATAAGCTTAAAATTTTCCACCATATGCTTAACACAAAATCTGTGTTTAGCATTAGGCATCAGCTTGCTAAAAGCTTCAACCAGACCCTGAACATCAATTATACTTTAGTAAGAATACATATAGAATTTAAAATGGAAATTAATTAGAATTAAAGTAAGTGATACTAACTTTTTTCCTGTCAGAAATGAACACCTAACCAGTTTCATTGGGATGGCCAAAATCCTCAAACAAGATGCCCAAGAACCACAGCCATGACTCCTTGCACTCTATATCCACAACTGCATATGTAAGGGGGAGCATATTCTCATTTCCATCCCTTGCAACAACACACAACATTTGGCCACCAATTGATGTCTTTAAATGGCATCCATCAAGACCAATTATAGGCCTTATGCCTGAAAAATACCATTGTTTGAGTGCTGCCAACCACATGTAAATATAATGAAAAGTAGTGATCTATTTTGGCACTCTAGCAACTTCTTCACCTTCTTCAGTTGGAACCTCACTTGCAGCTTCCTCTCCCAACTCTGTTTGCAGCTTCACAAGACTACCAGGATTGATTTTCCTAACAATCTCTACATAATCCCACAGCCTCTGATATTATTCTTTAATATCACTTTCAATTATCTTTTTACATTTTCTCTTTGCACTATAACATTTGGTAATTAAAACCTCATGCCCCAAAGTTATTTGCAATTTCTTTTGCATTATATAAACATCCAAACTTGGATTTTCTCTTATATCATCAAGGAATTTAGTTATTAAGTAAGCTTCATTCACCAAAGTGTTTCTGAAATTCCTTGGGCATCTGTGATCTACCTTAAATGTTTTTATCTGAAAAACATTAGACTCCCTTAGCTTAGAAGCATGAATTCTAAGGCCACAATTATCCTTACATAAAGCTATCACCTTTTATGATGTACTTTTGTTCAAGACATAATGAAACCCTCTCCTTATAGCCCACTCTCTTAATGCTTTCAAATAAATTTATTTGTTAGAGAACCTCACGCCTTTGCATAAATTAGTATTCTCCATACCTGTCAATTTATTGAAATCTTGATAATGTTCACGTCCTTCATCATTCGAGCCCTTTAAACTGCATGTTTCATTAAAATCCATAGTTGGCTCATTAAACTCTTCATAATCCTTGTCATTCATGTCTTATGCTGCTTCTGAAATTTGGTCATCAAAGTTGTTTGTCTGCCTGGATTGACCCTCTGCAGTATATGTTTGCTTTGTTTGCCTGGTTTAACTCCTACGAGCATCTGCTTGCTCTGCCTCACTTCTCTGACCCTGCCCAGCAGCTGCTTACTCTGTATCCTTTATATGTCCTTCAGCATCAGCTGCTTGGTCTATCTGTTTTGTATGACTGTGAGTGACCAAGGATTTTGAGTGACATGGCAACTTTGCCGAATGGGACATCTGTTCCGTTTACGGGACATGGACAAATGGTTGGTCTCGGGGGGATGCAAGATGCTTCTGTGTTTGGAGTCACCACCTGGTTTTTAGAAAACTAGGAAAAGATAAAAGGGATGATATCGGGTCACTCAACGAGTATCGTCCCCAGCAGAGATTCTGAGCTCGGGAGATCTCATCTATTTTTTAACTATTTCTCAATTTAATGCTCAATATATGGCTACCACAGCACCCTAGTTTCGGTAATAATAGTTGATATATATGCATTCATATAAGCACATTGATAATAACAGAAAGTATGAGAAATTTGACATAATTATTTACAAGGCTTTCCTAGTAAATGCATATGAAAGAGAAAAAGTGCGAAAATGTAAATCTAGTCCTAATCTAGAATACACCTGCAAAACAGAGGTTAACACAACTATGTGCGATTCCATCTATTCATCCACTCGGACAACATATAGGCACAATAAAGATGATTGATGCATCATGAGTGATTAAACGGATGCACGTAGTTTATGCTCTACCAGGAGTTATTATAAAGCATTTTTAAATGATGAGATAGATAGTAAATAATGATGATTGCATTATTGGACCGCGATATCGAAGCTTTAGCTTAGATAATGAGCTTTCGTGTTTATTGGATGCATATTAATGCAAAATAATAGTTAATTATGAGCAAAATAAGACATAAATTATTCAATCAACATGCAAATTACCAGTCTCATCATACAATCACAATAATTTCTCAACTGTTGGCGGCGATAAAATAAAATGCAAAGCAGTAAAATAAATGTGCAAAAATGATTATTTAGTCCTCAGATTCGACTGAGCTTGTTTTTTAGTTTTCGAAGCTTTAGCTTCATGGGATTTTCAAGCTTTCCTCGTCGAGAGGTTGAAAATGACATGTGTAATGCAAATTCATATACATTTGAAGCGTGCTTTGCCAAAGATGTGGTTGGGTTTGGTTCAAAAGTGGTATAAAAATCATATGAAAAATGTAGAAGGTGGGCTAAAAGTGTGTGGATTGGGGCTCCTAAGCCTTCAATTAGACATTATTTCAGCGTGTGTGCGCTCTTTTTTTGGCTATTACCGGTGTTTTTTTGGCTCTAGCCTTGTCGAAATAGGAGGTAGAGACCCCTATTTATAGAAAAATGTGCCAAAAAATGTGTGAAAAATAGTGAAAATGCGCGTAATCACACACCTAGGATGCGTGATCACGCCCTTGGGGTGCGTGATCACGCGCTCTAGCACACGTCACGTGGCCTTTCCGGGCTTCAATCATGCTATTTTTGGGGTGTATTTTGGGGTTTTTGGACATTTCGGACGCGTTTCTGAGGTTCATTTCATCAAAATCGGCCTCCATTTTCATGCGTGAGCAAAATGTGTTTGTGCGTGATCATGCATTGCAAATTCGCTCACACGCTACTTCTCGGGGTTACGTGCACTATTCTAGGGTCACTTACGGAAGTTTTAAGGGCCTATGGACGTGTTTCCAATGTCCGTTTCATTAAAATTGACTTCTGATTTTTATGAAGTTGAACTCTGGTCTCATGAGTTGAACACCGGTTTGATGAGTTGCTCGTTTTGAGTAACATTTGCTTAAAATGAGCGGCTTACCACTCCGATTATTTATATTTTATGAAATCAGGGTGCAACTTAATGATTCAGAGGTTGATTTTGCTCGGTTCAGGCTTTTTTAGAATCTTGACATGCTCTAGAGGCGGTACGAATGAACAAACACTTATCATATTCGGAGGAATGTTTTCATCACTAGACCTTTTTAGGGACAGTCAAAATTCAATGTATGACGGTTGCCCCATGCTTCGTGTGTGTTTCATAGCCTTTTAGCACTGATGTTAATACACGTGAAGCAATGCATAGATGCAAAAATAGTTTTCTGAGGAGAGAGGCACTTACTTGAGTGTTGTGTTACCTTGACTTCAGATGTCTGTCTGGTTTTTATTGTTTATGATTCGATCTTCATTGTTGCCTGGTGATTTGACTGTCATGCAGGATGTAGTTTGGGATTCATGCAATATGCAATTTGGGGTTCACACAAGAATGCAATTCAAGGTTCACACAAGATGCAATTTTGGGATTCATGCAAGATGCAATTTTAGGATTCACATAAGATGCAATTTTGAGATTCACATAAAATGATAATGATATATGTGAGATGCGAGATACAATGCAAAATGTATAATGCAATGCAAAATGCAAATTGCATGATGCAATTTTAGAGTTCACGCAAAGAATGAATGTAAGTTTCACACGAATGTTGTAGTGATGGTTTTTTTTTTCACGCAAAATGATTCAATTTGGGATATACACAAAATAATGCAATCACGCAAAGATTTATATTTCATGCAAGATGATTCAAGTGAGTGAGACAAGCACGTGATAGTGATATGCAAACAGGCACATGATATGCAAGCATGCATATACAAATGCAATGACCACCCCTTTGGAGATCATACTTGATACTCCCTAGCAATATCAAGGGCTCTTAACATTCCCTAGCAATGTCAAGGGTACTTAATACTCTCTAGTAGTGTTAAGGGGTTTACTAGTAAGACTACCCTCACATGATCAGGGTTTTAGGTAGTGCTAGGATCACTTAATTAGTGTCAACATCTCCTTCACCTATTTAGGGTTGTTAGGTAGCACTACGATCACCTAATTGGTATCATGTAAAGTTGCAACACTACCCTCACCTATTTAGGATTTTAGGTAGTGCTACGATCACCTACTTGGTGTCTTGCAAAGTAGTAATGCTACCCTCACCTATTTAGGGTTTTAGGTAGTGCTACGATTACCACCTACTTGGTGTCATGCAAAGTAGCAACACTACCCTCACCTATTTAGGGTTTTAGGTAGTGCTACAATCACCTACTTGGTGTCATGAAAAGTTGCAACACTACCCTTACCTATTTAGGGTTTTAGGTAGTGCTACGATCACCTACTTGGTGTCGTACAAAGTAGCAACGCTGGTTTTAGGTAGTGCTACGATCACCTACTTGGTGTCATACAAAGTAGCAACGCTACCCTCACCTATTTAGGGTTTTAGGTAGTGCTATGATCACCTACTTGGTGTTGTACAAAGTAGCAACGCTACCCTCACCTATTTAGGGTTTTAGGTAGTGCTACGATCACCTACTTGGTGTCGTGCAAAGTAGCAATGCTACCCTCACCTATTTAGGGTTTTAGGTAGTGCTACGATCACCTACTTGGTGTCGTGCAAAGTAGCAATGCTACCCTTACCTATTTAGTGTTTTAGGTAGTACTACGATCACCTACTTGGTGTCGTGCAAAGTAGCATCCCTACCCTCACCCGATTAACACTCTCTAGCAGTGTTAAGGGTTCTTAACACTCTCTAGCCGTGTTGACACTCTCTAGCAGTGTTAAATACGATTCGCACCCAATTAATGCTCTTTAGTAGTGTTAAGGGTTCTTAACACTCTCTAGTCATGTTAAGTGTATTTAACACTCTCTAGCAGTTCCTAATACTACTCTCACCTCTTTAGGTGTCAAGTAGAAGTGATTAGTTATGATTGTGATTGTGCTTGTGCTTGGTGTGTGATTGTGATTGGTGCATAGTGCAGTTATGATTTGTTACCTTTTGGCTTTATAGCAGATGCTCTTTGATCTTGATGAATTCTTATTGAATGTTTTTGCATGTGTTTGCTCGATCTTGATTGTTGTTGAA
>CATIWM010336111.1:0-42534 GCA_949671775.1 Mallotus repandus | reverse complement strand
ATAATTTCATTTAATTTTTTTATTTATATATTCTTTAAACTCTTGCAATGACAACATATCTCATAATTTTTATATTTTATTCTTTTATTCTTTTGAAATATGTCATAAATTTGATGTTTACTAGGAATGAATTACAAAAAGACCCTTGAAGGAGAAGAAAACTTTCAATTTAGTCCAAAAAATATAATCAAGCCTTCGAATCTGAAACTCAAATATTAGAGACTCATTTGCTACGAGTTTTCATCATCGGAGTCCTCTGTTGCATCCATGCTCTAGTCATCCCGAAATTGGGTGCTTACAATTTTATTTAGACATCCAGTCATGGGATTTGGTCAAAATGTGGTGTTTGGTTTTACGGAAATTCGAGATGATTTTGATGTAATGAATATGTTTGAAATGGTTAGGCAGTTCACGGGGTGGCTAACCATTGAACTGTATATTGAATTTAGTGAGGGTTCAATTGGAAATGAACCATGTTTAGAAGCTAGTTCATCAAGATATAATCCTAATGAAGTTGGTCTTGAGGAGGAAGATGATGAAATTTTGGATGCGGAGGAGGAGTAAGAACTTGAAGAAAATGATGCGAATGTTGAGGAGGAGGATGAGGAGCATTATTTTGATGAAGATGATGATGAGAATAATGATGACAACGATTGTCATGTGGATGCTGATGTTGAAGTTCACAATGATGCTTTGATGATGGAGTTAGTTGAAAGGTTTAATAAAGAAAGTCCCTTGCAATTTCAGCGTGTCAATCTTGATAAGATGTATGTTAATAAAAATCCATCTAATGTAGATGATATGTTCTGGGATCCATCAAAAGAACTAGTGAAGGGTATGTTATTTCAATCCAGAGATGCAGTGAAAACAGCTTGCAAGTTATATTCGTTGTGTGTTGGTTGACAATTTAGAAGTTCTAAAACTTAGTATAATACTATAACCTTAGTTTGCAAGCTGGGCTGCGAATGGAGAGTCAGAGCCACTGAGATGAAGAGAAGTGGCTTTTGGGAAATAACGAGGTACAATGGTCCCCATACTTATAATGCTACTGGATAGACTCAAGATAACAGGAATTTTAACTCCAATCTGATAGCCGCATACATACAAGCAATGTTACAGGAGCAACCTAAGATTAAGGTGAAAGCATTGCTTGCTGGGTTAAAAGAACGGTTTAGTATCACACCTACCTATAAAAAGGTATGGAAGGGAAAACAGAAGGCAATTGCAAATTTGTGGGGGGATTGGGATGAGTCTTATAAAATGCTTTATCAATTCATGTCTGTTGCGGTGACCCTTAATCTTGGATCTTTTTGGCATAATGAAGGGGTGGCACATTTGGAAAATCACATTCTTATTGAAGGGGTTCGATAATTCAAACGAATGTTTTGTGCATACAAGTCATGTATTTATGGCTTAAAACCATTGCAAACTTGTCATATATGTGGATGGCACATTTCTATCTAGTAAATATAAAAGTGTACTATTGACTGTTGAAGCAGTTGATGGGAATAACGCTATATTACCATTAGTGTTTGCGTTAGTCTAAAAAGAGAGTAAAGACAACTGGGAGTACTTCGTGAAGATGTTGAGATATTACTGCTATGATGGGAGAGATGATATTTGTATCATTTTTTATTGTCATATAGGAATAAAGCATGCGATGAAGCAAGAACTGTGGTCTGTGAATGCACATTGATATTGTTTGTGTCATGTGCTTAGTAATTACAACACAAAGTTCCATAATTGTGCCATTAAAAGCTTACTTGAGAAAGCAGGCAAAGAGTTCCAGAAAAGAAAATTCAAGAGATGGATGGACAAAGTAGAGCTCCAACATTCGGAATCAAAAAATGGATTGATAAAATACCGAAGGATAAATGGGCTTTATCGTATGATGGTGGTCATCGTCATGGTGTTATGACTACAAACTATGTTGAATCGGTCAACACCATGTTTAAGAGCATAAGATCAATGCCTGTGACAACACTAATGCAACAAATGTTTTTGAAGTTGGTTGATATGTTTGATCAGCATCAAACTGAATACACCAAATTATTGAATGAAGGGTTTTTATGGACCCCAACATGTGTAGATATACTCAAGCATCGGATTGATAAGGCAAACAGGCATGTCATGCAAAGTTATGATGAAGACAATATGATATTTCAAATAACGACTACTTTTAACCATGCACGATAAGAAGGTGGTCATAAACAAGTTGTTGATCTGAAAAAAAAAACTGCACATGTGGTAAGTTCCAACAAAGAAAAATTCCCTGTTTCCATGCCATTGTTGGTCAACTTGTTTTGTTCCTTTGGGTCATCCTCATTATTGGCCAAATTCACATCATTTGTCGTTCGTTCCAAATCCAACATGGAAACAGAAAAAGGGAAGACCAAGAACAACATGCATTAGAAATGAAATAGACGAACGAAATTCTAATGTTGCAACAAACTTCTGCATCAAATGCGGTTTGCCCGGGCATAACGAAATGACTTGTGGACACAATTAAATAATAATTTCATTTAATTTTTTTATTTATATATTCTTTAAACTCTTGCAATGACAACATATCTCATAATTTTTATATTTTATTCTTTTATTCTTTTGAAATATGTCATAAATTTGATGTTTACTAGGAATGAATAAAAAGGAAAATAAAAAGGTAGGATTGCCATCTTCTTCAAATGGAGCACGGGGTAAAATGAAAATGACAATTGTTGATAAATATGAAGACCCTAATGGTGTAATTTGGTATGGAACTAAAAGGCCATTCGAAAATTGCCCAACTTATTCATGTCTTGAACTAGGATGTGCAAATCATATATTTGTTGGGTATCATACAACAAATATTGAAGATTTTGGACAATCATCTAACGTTGTTGTTAGACCAGATCCAAAATGGGGTCGTCTACAGGAAATAAGATGTGAATTGGAAGCTTATTATGGGTACCATGAGTTACTAACACCGAAAGCAATTTCAGCAACACTACCAAGACACAACAACGAAGAAGTAGATAATGTAGCTAAGCATTTAGAGAAGGAAATTGCTGTTATGGATAATCATCTCGACAAATATCATATGTGCAATGATACAGTCAGACAACAGTCTTCGGTGGAACCGGAATGTATTTTGGGTGACATACATACCGAGGGCATATAATATTATAGTGAGATTGATACTGACTTTGTAAAATATCTTCCTTCATGTTTACCAAAATGCTGTTAAAATGTCTTAAAATGAGAAATTATTTTTGAACTCAATAGCACAAACTAATAAGTTGAATCATTAGACATATGATGATATTTTGTAGGTAGGATGTCTCGAGTATATTCTCCAGGAGATATTTTTAAGGCCACGGGACGTCATTGGGTGCTAGATGATGATTTTTCATATCTAATGGATCCAGGGCAACATAATAGTCATGTTTTCCTGGTGAAAATGATTGAAGAATGGCAATATCGTGTATGACAATCTGAAGCACTTCAGGAAGAAGCGATAGAACTTAATATACGTGTACCTCAAGCACGGGCAATTCGAATGAGATGATGTAATATGGATGAAATATGAAATGTGTTATATCGTATTAGAGAGGAGAATAATTGTATCACGATACGATTGAACAGACACTTCTTTACACGACGCACACGAGAGTTATTAGAAGATGGCGATCATCGACAAGCTAATATGTATAATTCATTTTTACGCTCAAAGGAATATGAATCCAATATTGAAATATCATATGAGGAAAAATAAATTAATAAATTACATTTATAATTTATTCTTCATCCAACATTTCATAGTCAGAAATGTATGTTAGATTATTAAGAACATTATTAATCTCTGTCTCAGAAAGTGTCCGGCCTATTTCATTTGCTTGATTGTTAACAAGATTTAATATATAATATCTTGATCTTCTTATGAACATCCGATTGTTCTCCTCTCGAATTCTTATAACATCAACTTCAAATTCTGATCAGTTTCTTCGTTGTATTGATAATGACGAATGCCTTACACAAGGTGCTCCCAATTCACGTAGTTGTTCAACAACAAGCTCAGCTTCATTAACTCGAAATGCCCATTCACATCATAGTCCTGCATAATATTCTTTTGGATCTGACACTCTCAAATGGCGATACCCATCATTATGTTCTAGTAGTACCCATATTTTGCGGCTTCCACCATGTGAAGAACCACCTGCCATCTATAAATAAGAAATTATGCTTAGGTAGTATGTGTATGTGAATATGGTTTCATTATGCAGCATTAGTGCATATGTGTTCATAGCAGTAATATACAGATCAATGCTAGCAAATAAAGATGCACATCCATTGAATTTGGTCACATATATGACCACATGTTTGGCACTTCTTTGTCAAATCAATATAATTTATGTCCTCACATGACATGTGATTATCAAAATTATTCATGTCTGTTTATATCACATGTGATTGGGTTTTGGTTAGATATATGAATTTTAAAATTAATATATTTATAATTATTCCATTCAATATACTTGATGTGTTGCCAGTGACATGTGGTAGAGTAATTATTTTTATCATTATGTACCACATGTCATTTGGTTGTGGTTCTATTATTAATTGTAAAAAAAAAATTTATTGAGTTGTCACTGTCAAATAATGTATGTGAATGCATTGTAATGTCAAGAGATATATATACATTGCACAAGATTATTTTATTATTTAAACATTATGACGTGATAATATTTTCCATTTATTTTCATAGATATGGAGCAAAATTTCATGCCACGTGATTACAAATAGCCCGGGCCTTATAATGCATCATTATTATACCTACAAAATGAGCATAGATCAGGCTACATGGAATGGCTAGGTAATTAGGAATATTTATTTATGACTATTTATTATGACTAATTACAATATCTACAATATTAAATTACTAGCGAAAGTTAAATGGATTAGATTATTATCAAAATAAATGGTCATTATTAATTATAAACATTACATGTTCAGTTGGAAGATCCCGTCATAAGATGTTGACAAATGGCTCAGACGAATAACTTATATGCAAACATGACGCCTGAAATGGAGGTGTTATTAAGAAATGTGGGCTTTCTCGGAGTTGCACACCTTTGCCAGTGTAAAATAGATTGGCACCTAATTTTTGCCCAATGCACAATTACGCTCTAGGATGTTGCTATTTTGACGGGATTGCCGATTGATGGGCATCCTATTATTGGCCAAGTACGTCGTGATTACCTAGATTTATGCCAATCGTTTCTAGGCATTTTACCTGAACCAAGGGACATTCATTATTCATTAGTTCGCAGTTCTTGGTTTCAGGAGCACTTCACAGAATTGCCTTAACAAGTGAACCAGGCGACATTGCACAAGCATACACGTGCCTACATATTGCAGCTTTATTCGTCGGTATTGTTCACTAAATTTGATACTGACAAAGTCAGCTTGTTGTTCCTACAATACTTGGACAATATTGACTTAATAGGAAGCTATAGTTGGGGAACTGCATGTTTGGCTTTCCTATATAGGGAGTTGTGTCGTGCATTGAGGCTTCCGGCAGTGGCACAGATGGGCGGCCCACTCTTCCTCCTTCAATTATGGGCTTGGGAGCGATTTCCTTTTCTCGCTCATACACTGCGTGACCAGTCGATTCCGTCACATGCACCTTTGGGTCACAGGTATATGACTTATTTTATATTTTTTAATTTTAATGAAAATTTTAGTTTACTAACACGCGACATACAATTATTTCAGATGGAGCCGACCACATGGGATTACTACTATTCCCACACATGTCATTACTGACATCCGGTTAAGACTAGATAATGCACACCAGGATCAGGTAAATTTTTAATTATATATATATATATATATATATATATATATATAATTCAATATTTGTAATAAAATAATTACGTTTATTATTATTATTATTATTATTAAATTTTTAATACAGATTATATAGGAGCCGTACACCGAGGATGTCATTCAACAACTCCCCGCTTATTGCTTACAAGGGCGCAACATATGGCGGTCGATAGTACCGCTAATATGCATCCATATTATTGAATGGCACTACCCTAATAAGGTACTACGCTAATTTGGATTTGTACAACCCATTCCTCATTCTCCGTACTGCTTTAATGAGTTACATCATAATAATTTACGGGATTATGAAGTCATCGCGCTCATCATGTTTTAGTGGGGGAGCCTTCATATGGATCCATACATTACCATTCACAGTATTTAGAGTGGTTCCGTTCTGTGACACGTCGATGCATCTCACCCATTAGTGCTTGCTTAGCAGTAGCTGTACGTACTTTAATTTAGTTAGTCATTTCAAATCTTGTCTAATTATTTCTATAAGTTTTATAAATTTATTTCTTTTCAATGTGTAGACTGATGCATTGGAGCATATTGCATTGACTCGAGATCTACCCCAAGCTAATCAGATCACCAACAATTACGAAATTGCAATTAATGAGTATAGGCAACGAGTTACCGATGTTGTGCCACGCCTTGATCCTACACCACAACCTGCACCACTCCCACAACAGTTGACCAATGTTGGGCCTATTGATGAGGTGACGCTGCGACATCATCAGTGTCGTGCACACTGACAAGCTCCCGCTCCAACAGCTCCACTTGCCAGTAGTGCATGTATTCCTGTTCCTCTGTGACACTCTCTTCATACTGAGTTCCATGCAGGACCTTCCACCCAGGGCGTCACCACAATCTCATCGACATTAGTGTTAGAAGCTTGTCCATCAGGCACTTCATTCATTCCTCCCCGTCATTTTTCTTTTACTTATCTATCCGGTCTATTCTTTCATGTTTCAGCTCTCACTCCTCCTAGCCAATTACCTTTTTCATCTCCATCCATTCCCTCTTCATCACACCATACTCACTATCCCTCTATCCCCTCACAATTCACAGACTTTCAACTCACTCAACTTTCATTTACTTCTATTTCAAATTTATCTTCAATGGCCCCTTCTATGCAAAATGCTCATTTTCCATCATTTCCCTCTTCCACCCAAAATTTTCTATCCATAATTAACACCCCTCAACCTCATGAAGTGCATACTCCATCACTTCGCACACCTCTACCTAATTTAAATATGTACATGCCTTGTGACACTAGATGACGCCGACAATGATGATGATGGTGATGATTCTGCTAGTAGTGGATCTCAGTTCTTTGACATGAGCACTGCACGACTTGATCGTCGTCGACAATTGGGTTACTGTCTAGAGTTCGCATGTGTAGACCCTGTGACACCTAATTTTATTTTATTTTCTTTTTGAAAAATAACACTTACTTATTTTCATTTCTTGCTCTGAAGCTTTTTTTTTCTAACACTAACTAGTACATATTAATGATTATTATTTTCTTTTAACCATTTTACCCTCTCTTTTAATTATAACAACACATATATATTAGAAATAAAATTTCTAAACTAAATAAACAATTTTTTGTCGCTAAATTGAGAAATTAATTTTTCTTACTAACTAAATAATGTGTTCTTCACTAATTATATACAACATATATATTACCAAAACATATACATAAAAAATTTTACTATTAAATATCCATAAATATATTACTAACAAATATATCCAATAAAATATAACAAATTTTACCAATATGCAACATATTAAATCATTTTAATTTTAAAATAAAATTTAATAATTTTTACAAATATTCAACATATTAAATCATTTTACTTTTAAACAACAAACCTTTTTTTATGTTATAATTCACCTCCTCAAGATGAACTTTTAATTAAATCATTTTTAAAAATTAATTTCTGCGGCAAAATTTTTACTTTTTTAGTTACAGTTCCTTCAATATTATGCACTCTTTTTATTATTTGACCAATATTATATAATATCTGTTATTATTATTTCAAATAACCTATTTATATTAAATATTTAACTTAAATAACCTATAAAATTTAATAATAATAATAATTATTATTATTATTATTATTATTATTATTGAAAATCATTATACAATCATTAGTGACTAACTAACTAATAAAAAATAACATAATCATCACCAAATAATTACTTACATTATTATAATATTATAAAAGTTAAACTAATCATTTAAAATTATTAGATGGATTGTGGCAAATCAGCTGCACAAAAGTCTTCTCTCCCTTCACCGTTGCAAAAAAAAATGACAAAAGTACCATAAAATGGAAAATTCTTTTACAATTAACCATAAAAATGGAATTGTTTTTAGAAGTACCTTAAAATGGGAATTTCTTTTCTTTTTTACCATATTTTGGTAAATAACCCTACCTTTTTATGTTACATGTCACCCCCTCAAGATGAACTTTTAATCAACTCTTTTTAATAAATTACTTACTAATGTTTAAATTTTTAATTTTTTAATTACCATTCCTTCAATATTATGCACTCTTATTATTATTTACAAATATTTTATAATTACTTTTATATTTTAACTTTTATTATTATTTCAAATTACCTATTTTATATTAAACATTTAACTTAAATAACCTAAAAAAATTTAATATTAATAATAATTATTCTTATTAACAATCATTACATAATTATTACTCACTAACTAACTATTAAAAAACTTAATCATAACCTAATAATTACTAATATAATTATAATATTACAAAACTTTAAATAATCATTTAAACATTATTATGAGACATCATCACATCACATCAGGTGTCTCACTACTCATATCGGCAAAGAAAATCTCTCCTTTCAGCCTGTCAAGAAGAAAAAAAAAAACAAATTCTGATCATCCCGCCACTGCTAGTGGCGGTATGACTAGAAGAAAAACAATTCTGATCATACTGTTATTGCTAGTGGCGGTATGACTATCATGCCACTGGCAGTGGCGGTAAGAATACTTTAAGAATGCTCTGCTTTCTCTCCCCTCCACCTCAACTGAAAGTACCCTAATTTGAGAAATCATTTTGCAATTCATCATAAAATGGGGAAATATTTTTAATAGTACCATAAAATGGAAAATTTTTTGTTTTTTTTTTACCACAATTTGGTAAATAACCCTCCATGTAGCACCTCGTAGGTGGGAGAAATCAGTGAACGCAGACAGCAGAGTCTAAAACTATATGAGAAATTAGGGTTTTTGTTGTTCAGATAAGCTGAATTATCCCTACAAAAATTTTGTGTACGTATAATATGACTAGTATAATTTCATTTTTTTTTTTTTTTTGGAAAGAAGTATAATTTCAACTAATCATTGATCATCACCTATTATGTACACAAACCAGTTGTCTTTATTAATGTGCTTATTGATTGATTGATTGATTGATACAGACTTGTGATCGAATTTTGCCCATCATGTGGAGTTTTGTTGCGATATGAATTGCCAGACGTGGGCCAACCATCCAGATTCTATTGACCCACTTGTCCCTACTTTTGTTCTATAGAGGCCAGGGTATTTCACATCTATTAATTGGTTATTCCTTTTATTTTGATAAATTCTCCTATATTTTAATTTTGAAGAATGTGTGTTTTTTTCATCATGTACTCTTAGGTTAAGATAAAGAGAAAGCAACAGCCGGTTAAAAAAGAAATTGAGCCAGTTTTTACCTTGGATGACTTGACAAAAGGAGGTCCTGAAGCTGAAGGTTTGTGCGTTTCTTTCAAATTCTTGTTTTTTTATTCTAATGCCAGCTTGAGTCACTGAATATAATTGATTGGAGAAAGATGGAAGTTCTTTCATTATTTTTTTTATTCTATCTGGCTTTTCTCACATTGTTATATGTATTAGGATTAGCTGGAAATGGAACTATACTCTCAAATGTTTTGATAGATAAAGGAGCAAGTTATTAAATTTTTAAAAACAATAAAAACAATGATTCTAGATGAAAAATGTAGGTATTGTAATAAAATTTTATAGATGGAATTTGATACTTAGAGAGCAAAAGCTTTGTTAAATTCATTTCTTATGTTCCTGGTTTAACGGAGCTTTCACTTAAGCTAAACTGTTTATCTAGTAGTGCAATCAATAGTTAAGTGTTAATACTTTCAAGGTTTATTTTAATTCTTTAAATGTAAGCAATAATCAATTAAGCTTTTACTAATTTTTCTCATATGTTATTTTCCTCGTTCTTGCAGCAGCAACATGTCCTCATTGCAACTTTGGAAGAGCTCGTTACCAATAGCTACAGATTCAGTCTGCTGATGAGCCAGCAACAATTTTTTACTTTTGCTTAAATGAAAAGTGCTCGAGAATGTGGCGTGAGGGTTAGCTTTTTTTTTTTTCGTTAGCATGCTTTGTTTTAATCCTTTCAAGTTTTGACAAGATCTTTGCTTCTTACATGCCCTGATAATGATTTCTTGGAATTGAATATGTGGTTGTGAACCATTTAAATGTGTGGTTCAAATTCAATATGATTTCTTGAACCATTCTAGTGTTAGAACAGATCAAGCATATTTTCTTCCTCTTTTAAATAACTAGGCTGCTGAGCAGATGCCATCAGAAATCCATGTATTTTTGCACCCTTCCTTCCACATTCCCTGTCTCCATTTATTTCTTGGATGATCAGCAGCACATCAAGAGATGAGGCTGCTGGCAACATTTGAATCAACTTCACATTGAATGAGCAGACCAACATTTGACAAGTTGGTAACATCAATATCATGTGTAACTAACTGTGCAGTAATTACTTTCAACTCCTTCATACCAGTTAGACTCTGCAGGCCATGAGTGATAAAACACGTTTCCTTAACAGACCAAGCCCCAGACAGCAAGAACACATCAAACGGTATCTCGAGACTAAGCCTAGTCATGTCATCAGGTCTAGTAACACATTTCAGGTGTCAACTGTCAGCTTCTCAACTGAATTATTAGAAGGAAATGAACGTATGAAGCTATGGACATTTGCAGATTCAAGCTGTAAGATTTTCAAATCAAGTAGCTGTCTCCAAACTTATCTACTTTCCGAATTGAAAAACAGAAATAGGATAACAACGGAGTTTCAAGAACAATAGATCTTGGTTCGATACAATTAAGCTCATGTCTCACAAGGCTGGGTCCAAAAATACGGGGAATTTGGAGCATTTGACACAATCCACTGACAAGTTCTATGGTGACAGAGATGGATCTTTGAGAATTTGTAGACAAGGGAGGCAACAATTAATCCTGCTTAGATCCTCATCATGTAGTCTTATAATCTTGAGTGTTAAACTTGCAAGCATAGGCATTGGATTCAAACCATCCGTTGATGACCAAGCATTCTTCCCCCCAAGCTCAAGGAGACCATGACCTTCAGATGGATATAAAAATATCATTGTCATTTGTCAATGAAATGCACTAATTCCAAAATGTGGTTTCAATGATAATTCAAACTGAAACATAATAATCCCTAAAGTTTTAATATTTTTGCTCAAAATAAACTCTTTGATCAGATTTGATTTTAAACCGAGGTTGGCAGAAAAAAATTATGTAAGCATCCAAATGAGCATCAAATAAACTAATTCGATTTGATTTTAAATAAAAAGTCAACTAAAAAAACTGCATTGATTTTAAACAATTTAAAAACAATTAAAATAATTTAATTTAATTTAAATAATTTTATACAATTTAATTAAAACAATATAAAAATAATATTTAATTGAAATATATGAAAAATAAATAAAAGCAATTTCTTTACTATGTTTTTACTTTTTAGTATAAAAATTGAATTAATTCAGTTTTTAAAAGTTTTTTTTTCCATTTTAATTAGGTTTGATTTTGCATCTACTAAATTATATTTTTCAATTCGATAAAAATAGAATAGAAACAATTGAACCGACAAAATACACAATTAAATTCCAGTCTAGAACGTTAAGTATGATTTATTTACTTTATCCAAATAAATTTAAACTTACAAAATGATTTTATATTACTTTCACTATTTGTGATATATTTTTTAATTGAGACAACCAAAAGATATACGACTTAGATAAATAAACTATTTTAATTTTGGACTAATACACAAATGGGTCCTTCAACTTGTGACACAGGATCAAATAGGTTCAAATTAATTTTTTCAACAAATAGGACCTAATACTTCTACTTTTAGTACCAAATAAGCCCAATTTTGACTCAAATTATATACGTGTAATCCAAATTCTATGAAAATTGAGTGAAAATTTATACTGAATATTTTATTAATAATTTTAAACTAAATTAAATTTAAAATATTTAAAAAATTCAAATTAATCAACCAAAACTCTTTGTTTTCTACTCCATCTCTATCTTTTTTGTCATTTCCTCTTCACATTAAACAAAGGGTTTTGAAAAGTCAAACTATTACAAATACTATTTTTTTAATATTAAATAAATTAGGATTAAAAAATTAATTTTTATTTAGAGTTTGATTGTCACACTTATCATGATACCAAAATTGGGCTTATTTGGTACTAAAAGTATAAATATTGGGTCTTATTTGTTAAAAAATTTCAATTTAGGCCTATTTGATCTCGTGTCACAAGTTGAAAGGTCTATTTGTATATTAGTCCTTTTAATTTTTCCTCACAACTTGTCTTCAATAAAAAGAATAACTTGACTATCCATAACCTTTTTTTTAATTTAATTAGTGACATATATTAATTAAACTCACATCATAAATTAAAAAGATGATTCTATAATTACTTTTCACAATTTGAATTCTATTATTAATTACTAATGAAAAGTTAACTATAGAATTGCATTGAAAGAGATCATATATTATGGGGGTTTCTAAGGGCCAAAATGTTGATTTGCCCCATGAACTTTTTTCTTAAGGTGCAATTGCCCTTTAAATTAACTTTTTGGGCAAATAATCCTAAAACTTTTTAAAATAGGATTAAGATTTAGCGTTTATGGTTTGTGTGTTGATGAAGAATAGGACCGAGCTGAATTGGATCAGATCAAAAGAAGCAAAACTGGACAGAACAGAATAAATGAATGAGAGTTTGCATTTTTTGAAAATAAATATATCTAAAATAGCGACAAATTTATTTTCTATCGCTAATTTACCAATAGAATTTGGTTTCCATTGCTAAGTTACCGAGGGAAGCAATATCTGTCGAGATATTCAGCAACGGAAGTGACTTTCTGTCATTACTTCGCGACATATTTTGTTTTTGTTGCTGATTTAGTGATGAAATATGTTTTGCGTCGCTAATTTAGTGACAAAAATTATTTTCGATTGTTATATTGGCGACGGAATTCATTTTTGTCGTTGTGATGAAGCCAACGACAGATTTTTATTCCATATCCGTCACTAATATCTATGTTTTTTAAATTACCTCAAAATTTAAACTATGTATATTTTTTAAAAATTTTGGTTTTGATTCAATCATAGTATGAAAAAATGTTCAATATATTTTTTTTTTGAAAATATTCTAGTTTATATATTAATATTATTTTTCTTAAATTTTTATAATTTTTTTCTTACGATTAATAAAACTTTAAAAAATCAATTTAAAAATATCTCATATTAAATTTATTGTATAAAAATTCTATTAACTTTTGTGTTATGTATCATGAAATACATTTCAGTTAGTTTTTAATATTATTTTACAAAAAATTATGTATAAGATAATAACAATATAATATAATAAATATAAAAATAATATAATCTATAATAAATATAAAAATATTAATAATAAAAATAAAATGTATGAATATTTAAATTTTCAAAATATTTTTACTTTAATAATATACTAATTGATTTTTATTAAAAATACAATTTAAGTAATTTTAAAATTTTATTCATTAAATCACCATAACTTGAAATAAATAGACGACTCCACCGATTAATTAAAAAACAAATTAACTAATTTAAAAAAAGTAGAATGGTCATACCCGTTCACTTAAAACCCACGTACACCGGCTTCTCCCTATAAACAATTGCCATTTTTACACCTTTTTGTATAAATTAGTACTATAAATCAAAAAAGAAAATTTCAAGAAGCAATCACAAAAAAAGAAAAAGAGAAACCCTAATTCCATTCGTGAAATATCAGGAGCAGTAAGAGCCATTAATCCCATTCGTGAATACACCTTTGTGTATAAATTAGGATTATTATTAAATTTTATGTTAAATAAATATAATATACATTATTTAGCATTAATAAAATTACATATATTTCCTCTTTATAATTCAGTTTTCACTTATAATATATATATATATATATATATATATATATATATATTAAATAATGAGCTCTAAAGTTATTAGACCTAAAATTTAACAAGTGTTTCTCTTTATAATTAAGTATTCACTCCTAAATGCTGATGTGTTGGATTATTAAAATTCACAATATTTTATACAAAAAATATTATAAAATCAAATTCTTATTTAACATTTTATTTGATAAATTATCTTAGAGTCTATCTCCAAATATCCAATTAAATAATTTATTTCCAACTAAAATTAAATTAATTTATTTAATAAATTATTTTAGAGCCTATCTCTAAAAATATCCAAATAAATAACAGATTGATTATATATATATATATATATATATATATATATATATATATTCTTGAGTTTTTATTAAGTTATACATGATTGCAATGGCATAAACAAAAGATATAAAAAATAATTTTTTTCTTTTTCTTTTCCTATCTATATATGCAAATTTAAACTTGAAAATCCCAACTAATTAAATTATTTTGATTGTTGTTTTTTTTAGGTTCAAAAATTATTACAGCTGCATTTCAAAACTCAATAATGGAAATATAGAGTTATGTAGTTAATTGTTGAATGAACCATTGAAGGCTATAAAGAGTTTTTAATCCATTTTCAGCTTTTGCATTATGTATATTATATTATGTTTTGTTTTTAATCCAGTTTCTATATAATTATATTATTTATTCATTGTTTTTATTATATTATGTATATCATATTATATAAATGATTTTATAGATTTTTAATTAATTAACTGTTTTTATTATATTATGTACATCTTTTTTCATATTTAAAATTTATATTTTACATTTTTTAATTAAAATGATTTAACACTTATAATTATTTAAATTATAAAACTAAAAAATTGTGCCTTCTACCTTACCTAAAACATCAATATGTATTTTATTCAACTAAAAATATTTTTTCCTCATTTATTTAACTAAAAAAAAAATCTACCATGTATATTAAAAATATATACTCTTAAAAAAATAACCAAATAAAATTATTATAATAAATTTTTAAGTGCTTACTTTTATAAATTACTAGAAAAATTATCCGCGCTTCGCTGCGGGATAAAGAAGTAAATATTTACACATATAATAATGAAAATACAATAAATTTATCTGCATAACTACTTGCATACATAGTCCAACAAGGCATAATATAAACCTACTGGTCCCATTCATCAGTCTTGATAAAATATATATATATATAAAGTAAAAAAATGTGATAATGTTTAAAAATAATCATAATCCATTTAGTTAAATAAAAAAACCTTGAGCAAGGTTTCTTAACAGGAAAATTATCTTTTATGAGATATATTAAATTTGTTTAAATTATAAATTTAATTTTTTAATTGGTTCACGTTGCTTTGCCTGCCAACATCACAAAAATTTACAATATATATATATATATATATAAGAAGCTGAAAATCTATGGTAGCTTAAGTTGGAAAATTTTCAAAAGAAGCATATAAGTCCTTGACTAAAATAATTACAATGTGAATAAGATCATATCAAATTGCCAAAAATGATTGGAGTCATTTTTGTTTGGAAAGTGCACAAATTTGGGTCAATTTAGTCATTGAAATGACTGCAAGTTACACATATAGATATAAAATTTGAAAAAATTGTAAAAATAATTGTGGTTAAAATTGGAAAAAAAATGGTGTGGTTAAAATTGAAAAAAAAAATTGCAAATGTGGTCACCTTAAGAAAAAACAGTTTCAAGTAATACTATGCTAAAATTACAAATAATTGCTTAAACTATGAATTTTTGTTAAATTTTAAAAAATAAAAAATAAATAAGAAGGAAACTATTGGATAAATCATCTAAAAATTAATAAATTGATAAAATAAACAAATAAAAGTGAACTTTTATCAATTTTTAGTACCTTAATTGATCCTCAGCTTGAACCCGATGTTTGCAAATTGCAAACTTCTTACTCGAGTTCCTATATAAATGTATATATAAATGAAATTAAACCCACTTAAAAAAAATTGTTGTTTCAAGCATATATAATTTCCAATCTATATTTGATCTTGTTGCATGAGGATTGCAAAGAAAAATACAGCAAAAAAAAAAAACTCATCATTAGTAGATTATGGTCATTTTTTTTTTCTAAAATATGAATTAAGCAAAAAAAAAATGAATAAAATATCATATACTTAGCAGCTTGAAGGGTCATGTCATTTTCGGTCCTAAGTTTCTTTAGGGTGGCAAGCAAATTCTGCAATATGAAAATGGAGAGTGAAATTTAATTATAGACCATAAAAATGCCACTCTGATAATAGTGGTGCTCTAGCATTCCATCTTTGATTCTCAAATTTCAGTGCACAAAAATAATGGAGTTGCTAATGAGACAATAAAACTACCACTCTGATAAGAATGGTGCTCGAGTATTCCCTCTTTAATTTCTCAATTTCTAGTGTACAAAAATATGTAACATGCCAATAATGCTAAATTCAACTAGGTCAAAACATTAGGACTAATTACAATTGTTTACGAATAATAAGGCCATCCAGTAAAGAGATTGTTGAAGAATAGTAGCAAAAGCGATTTTATTTCAAGACAATACTTTTCCAAATAGAAAATCACTTGGATTAAGTATGTAGACATAACACCAATCTAACAAAATACAAACTTGTGAAAGCAACCTGATAAGTGGATGCATCTCTACGCTTTATTCTCTTAAGATCAACATGAATACAACTAGAATTTTATATGAACTAGTAAGCCCTATCCACAAGGTATAATCATCATTCTTCATTTCTTTAATGAAGAACACCAGATGATGATTTAATTTTCTATCCACAAGGTATAACATCAGCTATGGAGTTTCAACATAAGCAAAGAGCTTTTGGACATATTGTAGATCACAGAATAATCATTTTCATCAATATGAAACTTACAAATCAAAAGCTTTTCATTTTCTTTTTAACCATCAACACTCCAAGTTTGTAAGCTCATTTAACATTAAAAAAAAAAAAACTACTTCGAAAGATCATTTCACAATATATATTATCAAGAGCTCAAGCGGGACATGACTAATTGATGCTACTCTAAGAACCCATAAACAAAATCACAGAGTTAACCTAAACAATATCATTTAAAGAGGGGAATAAAAGCATGAACAGAGTAGCACATAACTCATTTTAAAACAGCTAATTTCACCATTTCTCTTAAAGTGAAACCAGTTAACACTAAACCCTAAAACAATATTTAATAAAAAAAGGATAAATTGAAAAATATGACACCTAAAATGTGTGTGCAGGTAGTTACCATCCATGCTTCCTCGCCATGATTTGCCCAATCTAAAAACAAAGCCCCCTTTTTGTTCTACTACAGTACTTTAAAAAAAAATCCTTTCAGTTGGGTTTTACCAAGTCTTACTTGTCATATTGATGAAAATGAAGTAGGAAAGAACTTGAAAAAAAATTAAGGATAAAAGAGAAAACAAAAAAGAAAAGAACAAAAGAGAAGTTGTACTTGTTCGAAGAGGGGTGGTGGGGGCAGGCCGGTAGGGGACGCGGCTGCAAAGAATAATTGAAGGGGCAGTAGTTAAAATGTATTAGGGTTTGGTGTAAACAAACAAAGTTAAATGGCTTAAAGGAAAATGACGTCATTTTCCTTGTGCGCTAATTTTTGTCTAATGCAATACGGTGCCGTTTAACAATGGCAAAATTGAATAGTGAATTCGTGTCCACATTTATATATTACTAGGAAGATTATCCGCGCTTTGCTGCGGATCAGTGAAGTGCACATAAAATTTCAAAATGTAAAATTCAGATATTAAGATAATATTTTCAAATTATTTTTTTGGGTACATCATTCAAAAAAATGCAGAATGGATACATTGAAAATAAAAAACAATGTCACTTTTTCTTGTCATCAGATTCATCATTCCTGCAAGGAAAAAACAATTAATAAAAATTATGATTATTTGGAAAAATTAACAATTTATTTTATTATATTTTAAAAAAATTGCAAAAGTAATCAAAATTTTTATTCTATGGATCTCCTCATTATGCAAATAATATACAATTAGTAATAGCTAGCGAAAATTTCCAAGCTTCTTAAGCATTAGTGTAAGTACACTTACGAATTTAGTTTAAATTTTATATATATATAAATCAGCAAGAAGAAGAAAAAAAAAAGAACTTTTCTATATTTATGAAGTTAACAACAACATATGAGCAAACAACAGTGGAATTATGTTCAGGGATTAATATTGAAAACAACTACTACTTTAAACAAAAAAAAAAATGGCTAAAGAAGACAAATTTTCTCCAAGCAAGAAGCCATATGCATTGTAGTTTGTAGGCATATGGAAAGAGCTACATTAATCACTTCATGACAAACTGACTCTCACAAATAAGTCATAACTCTACAATGTTAAAACTCTAAATCATTGGTTGCAAATTATAAATTCCATTGCTCCTAAAATTACCATACTGCGATAAAGGGATTAGGCTCAAGCAAATGATAAAATTAGCAATTGTGAACAACCAAGAACATACCCACAAATTTAAATATTCGAGTCAATATTGAAGCAATTCTCATGAAGTATGCACAAAACTTAAATAATTAACAAAGAAACCCACTTACAATTTCAGTTGGAAGTCCAAAAATGAAATAGAAATTCTCTATTTGTTTTTAAAAAAATAATAATAGTAACCTACCTGGATCACACTGTTGATAAACCTTCTCAATATCTGCAACAAATGAACAAACAAAGGAACAAACCCATTAAACAAGAAGAAAATCAGAAAAACCCATTAAAAAATGCAAATATACAAAGAAAAATAAGAGAAACTCATTAAATAAAAATACAAATAAAGCAAACTCGGATGAGAATTTGAAGAAGTTAAAAGAAATCAGAGATGAGAGCCTTGATCAAGCCAGAGCATCTTCCTTTTAAGTCGCTGAAAACTTTTTCAATGGTTCAAGGTATAGGGTGCGATCAAAAATTGAAAATAAACTACATACACAACTATAGAATTTTATCAAATAATAATTATATACTTTTTTTGAATAAATAATTTTTTTTAAAGAATCATTTATATTTTTTCATTAAAAAATGCTACTGACTACACAACTCAATACTAACATCCAATTGATTTAGTCTTGAGAAATGAATCGCTTATCTATATAGCCATTGGTTGAGCACTCTGGCGACCAATCAGTGCCCAATGATGCACATATCATGGGCGAACCCAACACATTATGGTCCTCCAATTTCAATGGAAGATTCCCAGCTCTGCCATTTGCAACCACTTCCTCTCCTATTCCTTCCATGCTGCAAAAATAAATAAATAAATAAATAACCTCATTCAACAGATATCTGCAAATTCACTAAACGCAACTGAAAGTTTTAGCTGACAATAGAAATCATGCTAAAATCTTGGAAACCCCAAGGCAACCGCATCATGCAAAAATCAAATATTTGAAACATGCAGAAAAGAAAGAAATTAAAACTAGAGTTTTGCATAACAATATTTATTAATTTTTATGTTCGGATCTAAAGACATTGCAATTTCTGAAGTCCATCAAAATTTAAAAGATCTAGCAAAGGATCTATGGAAAGATACATGCTTATAAATGAGTAGTTGTGAGAATTAATCATTACTTTCTTATCACTAATTTTAGAACAAAATATTATTTAAGGGTGTGTTTGCCATTGCAGTAGGAAATCCAAAGTTTAAAAGTTTCAATTTTTAATTTAATTTAATTTTTACTATTTCTATTTGTTTTATCTATTTTTTATTTATTAAATCAGAATTTATTATGCTTATTTCTAAAATTGAATTCTAGAAAAAGCAATTATAAAAAAAATAAAAAACTCAAAAGGGATCATTGCAAAGCCAAACATGGCTTAAAATATATGTTTAAATTTTAGCCTGTTATAGTTTAGTTTAATTTGCAAAATTAAGACCTGGGAAAAATTTAATTTTCACATGCACCAAACAAATTTATAATTCATATTATAATTTTTTCTCTGTTTTCGTCACTTGTTTATCCAAAACTTTTTTATTTTAGCAATTTATTTTGGGTGGATATTGACTCCAATTTCATAAGAATAAGCAATCAAACGCACATATGATATGTCTAATTTTGTAAGTGGTATGATTGGATAAATTTTGTGAAAGGTATCAAAATTTTACACTTGAGTACAAAATGGTACCATTACTTCAATTTGTATCTTTTCGATACTATAACTTCAATTTTAGTTTCATCGGGATGTCACTCACAATAATCCGGCTAATTTTAATGACGTGGCAACCGGAGTTGCCCTGTCATGCCACATCAGCTTGACTCAGCAATTAAAAATAAAAGTAAAAAAATAAAAAGCTAAAGTTACTTAATTACCCCAACAAAAGCAATAAAAGTTCACTGAAATGTAGTAATCGACATTTTGGTTGGCTACATGAATCTTTCTCTCACCATACTATATTTCCTACAACTTTCAAGCAAGGCTAGCATGAGCTTGACAATTATCAAGATTTAATTTCAAAAGTTCTTCCATCAAACAAATCAGAAATTTATTGCTACAACAGAATAATAGAGCAGCTGATTTCACATCTCAGACAATGAAATGAATTTAGTTATAATGGTAAAACATGGATTCTGCTGCACTAAGAAGAGATCACTCAGAAAACATGCTTTTTCTCCATGTATTTCTGGCCAACACATCTCTAATTAGCTATTTTGGTGTAGCAAAGTAGGAAAACGAAACAAAAGATCAAGATAATGCAAAAGAAAGAGCTAAATACTTGAGATTTAAACATTTTTTTTATGTTGGTGGTTGCAGTTCATCTTATTAGGCAAACCAATGAAGCTTTCAAATTGTACAAATGCTTGGTGGATGAACATCTCTATTCTATAAACAGTAATGGCTCCACATTCTTGTGCTTCTCTTAAGAGCCTAATAAAATTTGGTGTAATGTTTCAAAGGTTCCTGCAAAGTAAAGAGAAGATTAAAATTATTAAGTTCTACTCATTAAAAAGTAACTATCAAATTTTTGCAATAATAATAACATAAGCATATGATTCAACAGTTTATTTACCTCCAAAGTTTCTCAAATCGGAAGAATTGAAACACAATTAGACCTTTAAGAAGCCCCAGACACGCCCTAACTAAAACATCAATAAAGAAATGTCTACCAAGCAAAACTCTAGACGTTACAGTAATTCCAGCCCAAGCACGAACCACCAACACCACAGTCGCCACTACTTTATTAAGTAACTTTAGCTTTTTTATTTTTTTACTTTTATTTTTAATTATTGAGTCACGCTGATGTGGCATATGATAGGGCAACTCCGGTTGCCACGTCATTAAAATTGGCCGGATTGTTATAGATGACATCCCAGTGCAACTAAAATTGAAGTTAAGGAATCGAAAAGATACTAATTGAAGTAATGGTACCATTTTGTATTCAAGTGTAAAGTTTTGGTACCGTTCATAGAATTTACCCCAGCATGATTACAAATATTTTCTCTTTTAGAAAGCAGCAAGTATCAAATGAATAAAAAGGTAGAACAATTCAATTAGAAAAAAAATAGTTTACATGGAAGACGGATGTTGTGTTGCGCAAAACTATTTTAATTGAATTCTTTAATTAGAAGACCAAAAGAATAATGAAGGAAAGGGATGAAGTTATGCGAAAAGAAGAGAAAAGCAAGGAAACAGAAAGCTTGAAATCAAAATCAGAAGGAAACATAAAGCTTGAAATCATCGTTTGAGAGAAGAGAGAAAAGAAACGGAGGGTCGATTGCAGGAATGAAGGGTTGAACAGAAGCAAAAGATGGTTCTAGGGTTTCTTAATATAAAGGTAATGGTAAAATGACAAAAACATCATTTTAAACGGTATTGTTTTGGGGGAAAAGGCAGGGATATAATCGTCAAATTAAAAATTGACAAAAAAATGATGTCGTTTTGAATATGATTTCTATTCCTGCTTAGGCGGTGGCAAAATTGAAATAACCGCAAAATTAGTGGGTGAAGATGACACTGTAGATGAACAGTGAAAATTGGGTGATAAGCTTTATATATATTAATAAATATATAGATTTGATTAATTTATAATTTATTAAAATTATTTAATTATTTAATTTAAAATAATTTAAAAAATATATATTATTTGGAGTAAAGTGTGAATTGTCGACTAGTTATATATCCATCTCTTCAACCCTAAACCACACAAACATATTATTATTATTATTATTAGGGATAATTGCATTTTTGGTGTCTGAACTTTTTAAATTTTGCTATTTTGGTGTCTCAACATTTTTTTTCCTAATTAGATTGCTGAACTTTAAAATTTAGAGGCATTGTAGTGCTTTTGATGGTGATTGAACAAAATTGGGACCCACCTATAGCCTAATCACCTGCCATGTCAATAAAAAGATTTGAAATGAAAAATTTAACCTTCCTCTTCTTCTTCTTTCTTTTCTCCTCTGTCCTCCCTCCACTTCCTGTTCCACCTTCATTGCCACCAACTCCTGCCTCAGATTTTTTTTAACACCGTTAATCTTTTTATTATTATTTTGTAACTACCATCAAAAAAGTCCTTAATAAATAGAATAATACATATTTAAGGACTTTATGAAATAAAATAAAAAAAAAGACAAAGAGTTCCACACGATAAAACATTAAAATTACGGGAAGCTTCATATTGCCAAAATGAATGAAATTATAAGATAATGTTTTCGTTTGTACATTTAGATGCACAGGTGAATTTGTGGCTAAGTAAAAAGGAATAAGGCACAAGCAAGCATTATTAACTAACATAAAAAATATAGATCTACTTGAGCAAGTTTGTTGTTTTACATAGAACATAAAAAAAAAATAGAACTAAAAAAAACACAAATAATTTAGAAAATACTGGGTTGAAAGAAAAGTGATAGAGCAAAGGCAAAAGAATGCAACGTTATTTTAATAACTAACTCAATTTACTTGTACAAATTAATCAATAGCTCTACATATTTCTTTTCAAGAGGAAGTCATGGGTTCAACTCCTCGTCCAAACTAAATCAAAATCTAAAACGGCTTTGTTGTAGTGGGGAAAATGCAAAACTTGAAAATGGAAGGTCAAGTTTCAACACTTGAGTTTTAATTGCATGTTTCATAGAAGTGAAAAAATCTTTAATATGTCTTTTTTCTCACAGCTGGCTTTTGAGTTTCCATTTTGGTTGTCATTACAAATCCTGGAGTTGGTATCTCTGTTGTGGACTGATATAGATTCTTTAATCTGCAAGTAAAAGGTAAAGAGTATGAGGGAATTTAGGGTTATTTTCACTAACGGTACCCAACATTTTAACTTGTTATCACCAGGATACCCAACTTTTGAATCGTAACTTAAAACCTACCAACATTTGTCCTGATTACCAGAAAATGGTCCATAGTTATTTTTCGGTTGTTCAAGATGACCTGGCACAGACGTGGCAATCATGTGGATGTGGTAATGTCAAGCTGGCAAACTGACATCAGACAAGTCATCAAAATGGCTAATGTGGCGCCATGTGTACAAAGGTAAAAAATTATTTTTGACTTTTTCTAAGTAATTAATAAATAATTTACCATATTTCCCAATTTTTTTTTTTTGCCTTTAAGCTCAGTTTTCCCTCTCTCTATCTGTCCCAAAATGGTCCCTAAACTCAGATCTCAAATATCCACTCTCTTTTCTTACTTGGAAAATATCACTAATCGATAAGCGATCTTGACAACTTATAATTTGAATCGAAAAGAATGTGAGTTCTTCTTGTTGAATTAAAAATGACATTTCTTTGATAATGGTAAACCCTCTCTCTCTCGTTTCTTTCTTATGAAAATTGGCGGAAAAAGAATGTGATTTTCTATGTTGGTTGATGAATGTAAGTTATGCAGATCTATTATAAAAAATCCCTTTTAAACTTTTGCAGATAAAGTTGTGAAAAAGGTGGGGTGCCTGTGGGTCACTAAAGCAGAATAAACGAAGCTCGTGGTGGAGGACCACAGAAAAAAAAATGTCATCTTCATGTAAAGGTAAAGTCCACTTTATATGAATTAATAATTAAAAATTACCCTAATCATAGCTGGTTGTAATTTTTGGAGAAACCTTAATGTCATTGCAATAAAATATTACTTGGGATACTGAACTCTTGTTGACTGCAAAACTAATATAAACTAATAGGACAAAGTTGATATAATTGTTAATAAATTATTTGTACAAATACTGAGTTAAAGCAAAGTTCAGTTATACCTAAAGACATAGTAAATGAAGTTGGTGTAAAAATTGGTAAAGTTTGTTTTACTGATTTTGTCCAATTCAAGGACTATAGTAGGGCCACATTTGTGAGCAATATCACAGGTTCTTGTATGCAAGTTATAGCAGTTGATAATCAACACAAGATTTCCAACTAAATTAAATCTTTCATTCATATCAATCCTTGGTACAGAGCATGTTACATATTAAGCTAAAACTAAACATACATACATTATTGTTACAGCAGCTACATCATCCACACACACTAACAAACAAGGCCAATAAAAATCCAAACCAAAACCATTTTTAGTGTTGACCATTTCTGATTCCTCCTTGCAGTATTTTCCTTCTCTAATTTGTCAATTTTTTTCAGTAGGCCGTTAATAATAACCCTTGATCTTGCATGCACAAGAGGATCTACCCACTGGAAAAAGTTACATTGTTGATTTGGCCGTCCTGAAAATCTCCTGCCTAGATTAGCGATGGTTCATGATGTTCTGAGCGTTGTTTCAACTCTACAAAGACAATTGGGTATCTCCATTTCCATATCCATTGCTTCTTTCATGCGATTAAGGCTTTTCACAAGCTCTATATTTAATAGATCTAAGGTTTTTATAAAACTAATTTCTATAGATGAGGAACTTTAGGGGTTTATTGCTGCATGTTTTGTTAGAAGCAATTTTTGAATGAGGAAAAAGCAAACTAATTAATCGAGCTCGAAAGGATGATGAACGAGAGTATAGAAGCATGGGCGATCAGAGTAAAATGAGGAAGTGAGAGTGAAAATGACGAAGAACTTAAAAGCAAAATTTTTTTTGGGAAATATGGTAAATTATTTATTAATTACTAAGGAAAAAGTCAAAAATGAATCTAAAAAAGTCAAAAATAATTTTTTACCTTTGTACATGTGGCGCCACTTCAGCCATTTTGATGACGTGTCTGATGTCAGTTCGCTAGCTTGACATTACCACAGCCACATAATTGCCATGTCTGTGGCAGGTCATCTTAACTTGCCAGAAAATAACTCTAGACCGTTTGCTGGTAACCGGGACAAATGTTGGTAGGTTTTAAGTTATGATTCAAAAGTTGGGTACCTTGGTGGTAACAGGTCAAAATGTTGGGTACCGTGAGTGAAAATAACCCTCGTCCTAACTAAATCAAAATCTAAAACAACTTTGTTGCAGTGGGGAAAATGCAAAACTTGAAAATGGAAGGTCAAGTTTTAACACTTTAATTTTAATTGCATGTTTCATAAAAGTGAAAGAAATCTTCAATATGTCTTTTTTCTCACAGCTAGCTTTCGAGTTTCCTTTATGGTTGTCATTACTATTGACCTTAGCAATGATTAATCTTGATTTTGATCTTAACAAACTTAATTTTGAGTATTTAATTTTGTTTGTTTAAGCATGTATAAGTTAGGACTCAATTGTAATTTAAAATGGAGTATAAATATCAAAGAAAAACACCTCTAGACATTGGTCCCAAGTATGGTCACGACTGGGATTGATAAGTATGCTTTTGGGCGGATTCAACCTCTGAGATTCAGGGAGGCTTTTGACATCCTTAGAGATTTATAATGAGAAAGTGATCTTCTTAAAATTTTAAGTAGACATCATAAGCTTTTTAAATTGAGCTTACTTGTCAAAATCCGAGTTCATTTGGGCTTACAAATCTTCAGTCAAATTCAGCATATATAGCTTTCATTTTAGGTTGCGTAGCTCTTAGTATTTCAGCAATATTTTGAGCTACAGAGGTCCAATTGAGGTGATTCAAAATGATATGGAAAGATAATACAAATATCTAAAATTTTTATGAAAATATTAGGCTGATTCAATCATATTATATGGTTAAAGACCCACTCACGAGCGTCTCATGAGCAAATCATGAGTTGTCCCCTGTTGGTGCCCACTTTGAGCCATTTTAGTTATTTTGGATAGTGCCGCTCATAAGTTGCCCTCAAGATCATAAGAGGCTTATGAGGAGCAGTCTTGATAGCATTCAATAGATATTTTTGAATGCAACGGTCCTCAAACTGACGCTCATGAGCCAAGACTTGCTCCTCAATACCGAGAGCGGTATATCAGCTGTAAAAAGTCCAAAATGATTCAAAATTCAACAAGAGATGTTGGAGACACAATCAATGCCACCAACAACAATAATTTGAGTTGTTTATCTATATAAACAACCATTAGAGTTCAACCCTTAGAGATGTTATGAAGCTTTTTGCATGAGTTCTCTGCAATTTGAAAGTCTTCTTCACTTCTTTAATTTGAGTTTTGCTTTGTTCGTGTGATTCTTGAATCAATTTTTCTAGAGACAGAGAGGGAATTTTTTGTCAGTGATGTTGAAGTTTATAAGATTAGAATGCCCAGTTTAAGATTCATTAAAACAACATGAGGCACAAATCTACTAATGGCAACAATAACATTGATTGACTAAGAAAGAATCTTTGATGCTTTTGGTGGGATTTTTCAAGGCATCTGCTTTTCTTGTTAACTCTTTGAGCTCTTAATCCATGTTGATGTTGTGGATTTTTTTCCCCAGAAGCAGCATTGATAGTGTGCCAAACTGATTTATCAATTGCTCATTAAGGTCATTTAAGACATTTAATATCAATTGCACTTGCAAACTATGACATGGTGAACTTTTATTCAAACTGTGGGCCCCACTTGTGACACTCAGCACTCAGACCACTGTTACCCGGACGAAAACATTGAAATAGAGCTATTTTAATGAGTTCAGACACTCAATCGTAAAAAAAAATCTGACCACCAAAACGCCAAAAATTGAAAAGTTTGCATGCTATTTGTGTAATTTTTCCTATAATTAATTGATTGATCCACAATAAGAATAGTGCATATCCTAAATCTGCAGTGAGCACCACAACACATCATCATTCACAAAATTCTCAATCCATATTCAACAAAAAAAATGAAATAAAAATCTAAGGCAAGAGGTGGTAGCGATGAAGGTAGAGCAGGAGGTGAAAGAAGGACAAAGGAGAAAAAGAAAGAAGAAGAAGAGGAGTGTTAAATTTATCATTTCAATTTTTTTTGGTTGACATGGCAGGTGATTAGACACCACAAATGCAATTATATTATTATCTCCAGTCATCACCTTCCTTTCATCTTTGTTCTTTTTCTTTTTTTCATCATCAAAACCGAATAATTTTGTCTTCTAATCTCATCCATCACTACCATTGTTGTCATCGCCGTCGCCTCTGCCCATGCCGCTGCCATTACGTCGCTGTCTTCGAGCTAGCATAAGAGAAAGTTGAGAAGTCTTGTTCTGTGTCCAGTAAACAGCCAGTGTTTTTATAACCAGGTAATTGATAATTTGAAATTGAGTAACATGCAAAAGAGAAAATGTGCTATGAATGACTTGGGATTCATGCTTGTGTAATTGTTTTTGTTCGCAATTTAAGCTTGAAGTTATGTATATGGCAAAGATATTGTCAATTAATGCATCTAGATAATTAGAAAAGAGAATTCGAACTTGAAAACTTAAAGAAGAAAGATTTTGAGGATGCAGCCGAAGAGGAAGCGGAAAAAGCAACATCATTAGAGGATCTGATTTCTCACTATTAGTGGACGGTGTTGTCGTCGTCGTTGGTGACGGTGTTATTTTCGCTATCAGTGGAGAGTGCTGCTGCTATTGCTCTTAGAGGATCTGATTTCTCACTTTTTAAAAGATAAATCTTATTATTCCTTTTGGTGTTTTTTTCAAAGATTTGTTGTCTCTGTGCTTTTAGCATTTATATCTGTTAATTTTTGTTGATTTTGTTATTTCAGTTGCTTATCTTTATTTATATTTGTTGATTTTTGTTAAAAATTAAAAAATAACAATAAAAAAAATAAAAATTATGAGATATATAAAAAAATTTATTATTTTTATCATTAATACTAATAAAAGTAAAAATTTTATTTATGGCCTTAATTTTGTCATTAATAATGAAATAATAATTTAAATAATG
Organism: Mallotus repandus; assembly: GCA_949671775.1. Lineage (NCBI taxonomy): Eukaryota > Viridiplantae > Streptophyta > Magnoliopsida > Malpighiales > Euphorbiaceae > Mallotus > Mallotus repandus. The sequence goes on along the minus strand of CATIWM010336111.1, from coordinate 14,140 downwards.
ATAAAAAAAATAACAAAATAAACAACAATCAACAACTGCAATTTTTTATTGCTTTTGTTGATTTTGTTGTTTTAGTTGTTGCTTTTCAATTGTTTTTGTTGTTTGTCTTTATTTATATTTGTTGATTTTTGTTAAAAATAAAAAAATAAAAATTATGAGATATATGAAAAAAATATTATTTTTATCATTAATACTAATAAAAGTAAAAATTTGTTTATGGTCTTAATTTTTTCATTAATAATGAAAAATAATTTTAAAAATAATAAAAATCAATAAAATTAAACAACAATCAACAACATAAAAATTCACTATGAAATCCTCCCCACAAATTGCAATTCAAAACAATCTTAATAATCAGAATCTACACATTAAACAATATTGTTATCCTAAAATCTTTAAAAAAAGAAAAAGAAAACGAAAACGTTAACAGACCGCTCTTTTCAATATAAAAACTTGGCCTTGGTGTAACCATAATCTCAAATGTTAACATAGCAGCTCCATCATCAAAAACATAACAAGAAACTTAGTCGACTAGGCAGTCTACTGCAAGAATAGATAGGACTGTATTGGCTGTGACAAGTGGAGATTCTTTTAAAGGGTCAACTGTACTGACAAAAATATCGACGGTAGCCAACTGAGATGGCTCTCCTTCATTCTCATATCTGTGAAGCATTTAAGAACCTATAAATCTTTCAAGAATTTTGACAAACTGTAAAATTGAAGAATGTTAATAGGATATATATACCTGAGAGCTAGATTATCAAGATAGGTCTCATGGTTCACATGAAACCATTTAGGGAACCGATCCAGTATCCATGATATTGCAAAGCATATCTCAAAAATAACAAATATTAACCACAAAGGATAGGCATTCCTCACTGGATTTGTTATTCGATGGGCTCTTGATTGTTTAAAGGACACCATAATCAACTCCGAGCTTGTCATCCTCAATATTCAGGACAGTTCTAATTATGGCTACAACGCAACTGATATAGAATTAAAAAGATTAAGAACTAGATATGCAACTGATATAGAATTAAAAAGGACAGATTGATGCAGATTTTATGAAAAAAAAGATGGAGTTTATAGGTATGTGAGAAAGACTAAAAAAAAAAGTTTGAAGAAGAAGATACTAGAACGAGATTGAACAAGAGAAAGAGAGTGAGGAAGAGAGAGAGTGCGTGAAGAAATAAAGAAATGTCTATTTTTGAAAGAATTAATTTTGTAAAAATATTTCTGAAATTTTTTTTGTCAACAGTTTTTTTGAAAGAATTTTTTTATTTTTTATCTATTTATGTAAAGAATCATTTTTTTAATGCCCATATGGTCGGGCTTTATGCCTAATTAGAAAAAAATCTCATTCTGAATCCCCTATGTTGTTAATTTTTTTAATATTTTTTTATTTTCAGTGCATTAAATTAAAAATTTTCTACAATTTTAAATTTTTTTAATAAACATTTATAATTTTTTATTTTTAGTAAATTATATCCTTAAAATTATTAAGATTATTTAACTAGCATTATAGGCTATGTAAGAGAAGCAACTTATCTAATACCGCATAAAAGTCAAAAGAAAAATACACAGCAGTAATTGCTTGTTAAATTTTTTCATAGCAGTCAAACAATTACAACAAGTGCTCTGCTGATTAAGATGAAAAGCTTAAGCTTTGAATCAAGATTCAAGTAATGGTCATATGCTAGCATTTAGAAATTTCTTATTTATTTCATGCTATCTTAAAGATATTATGAGTTTGCATTTGGAGTAGACCGCCCCTTGAAGTGTGAAAAAATTGAAGTATTAGCTCATGGACTCATATAATCTGGAGCATTATAATATATATCATCCAGTTCATGGACCCTTTTTTGGCATTTTTCGCATCTTTAATCAGCTGCTAAGACAACATGATGTATTAATTAGCTAGCAAATGGAGAGAGAGGTCATGTGGGGAAGGGAATGAAAAAATTGATGGACCAACCATATGCGTAATCTTGACATGTCCTGATACCTAGATTATGATGTTTAATTGCTAGGAATTGTTAGATTACAAACAACAGTAATAAATATAATATATAATAAACATAAAATACTAATAATAAAAAAATAATAATCAAAGTGGAAATTTGCAGCTCAACTGTGACAAAAATCAAAGTACCGCCAGCAATAAACACAGCCCAAAAAACTCAAGTCCTCTGCTCTTGTTGGTTTTCCTTTCTAAGTTTGTTTTGTAATGTATTTTTTTCTTTTATTTTTAAACTGATGCATTATAAATCTGGTAGCTATTTGTACATCTGGCAGCAATTTATTTGTGATTTTGCCTTGTAATGGGTAAAATCATTGGCTGATTTTGACAGCTCTCTTTGTCAGATGAGATTTGGGTTTCCCATTTCTTTATTTGCCTTATTAGATTTGTGATTTACTGCGTCTTTTAGACGGACTAAGCAGCATAAACCAACTTATTATATGCATTCGCAGATGTTTTTATGTAGTGGGTCAAATATTTCAGTGGTAGAATTCTTTTAAATTATGTATATATTAAAAATTCTACATTTATCTCTCTCGTCCGTTTAAAAAATAATAATTTTATTTTTATAAAATATACTCTATAAATAATAATTATTGAATATAGAAAATAAAATAGCAAGTCTAAAGATAAAAAGTTTTAAGTTAATTTGTTTTTACTTTTATTTTTAAGTTTAGTTTTAAAGATTTTTACACCTGAAGATTAAAAACACAGCAATTCAACTATAGTTTTTCCTTATTTTTTATTTTTCTATTTATGGCCTTCTAATAATAATTGATGATTTATTCTTTGTTTTGGTTTATTCAACGCCATTGTTTCCATTCATCAAGAGAATTGCATTATTTTGTCCATTCCTTCACTGGCTAGTTTGGTACCTGGTTATCATACACATCAATCTATTTTTCTAATTAATTAGTCCATCACTTTTATTTTGATAAAACAAACCAATTCTTTAAAATATCTTATTGATATTTATTCACATATCGCTAGCTATCTAAAGGGATCAAATTCCGATCATGAAATCTTGTATTCAAATGTGAAAAAATGATCATTTATTTGTTTGTCACAGCAGAATAATAGCGTATCCAATGCAAGCAATGGTGAATGCTATATGGGCGTCAATCCCCTTGTACGCCTCCCTTCTTGACGTTTGAATCTCCACCAAGAATTTTACTAATCTCGTTCAAATCCATGCCCAAACCATCACCCATGGCATTTACCACCACCATTTCATTCGCTCAAAACTCGTTTCTGGCTACGCTTCGCACTCAAATGCGCTTTCCTCTACAACTCTCTCATCAAAGCTTACGCCTCTCTCAACCTTTTTTCCCTTTCTCTTCCCTTTTTTCGTCGCATGTTAGATGCCTGTACGCCCATTGATCGCCACACCTTGCCCAGCGTGCTCAGGGTTATCTGCCTCTAGGCTTGGACAACAGCTTCATGGGATGGTATTGATAAATGGATTTGCTATTGATTTAGCCAATTCGAATGCTTTGATCAATATGTATGCAAAGTGGGGAGATTTGGCTGGGGCAAGAAAGGTGTTTGATGGAATGCCTTTGCGAAATGAAGTTTCGTGGACAACCATGATGGAGGGGTGTGGGATGCATGGCCAAGTTGGTGAGGTTTTGGTTTTGTTTGACAGAATGGTGCAAGAGAGGATGAAGGACGCTGTGTGTTTTACTGCGATTTTGAGTGCTTGTAGTCAAGGAGGGATGGTGGAGAAGGGTACTGAGTATTTTGGGATGATGGAGGAGAATTTTGGAGTGAAACCTTGCCTGGAGCATTAGACTTGCATGGTGGATTTACTGGGGAGAGCAGGTAGGGTAGAGGAGGCTGAGGAGTTGGTGATGAGGATGGAGATAAAGCCCGATGAGGTGCTGTGGGCTGCTCTGTTGGCTTCTTGTAAGGTGCACGGGAAGGTGGAGTGGCCGATAGAATTGCTAACGAGATTCATATTAGTATAGGAGCATCACATCACCTTGGGAGTGATTGTTGCCCATGAATTTGTATCTTTTGGAAAAAATAGTCATCATTCTTCATGTATGAATGATTGATGTTAGTTGAATTGAAATGGGGGACGTTTTACAGAAATTATCAATTGGCAAAGAATTCTCGAGATTGACACTTATCCTTTTGCTTAAAAAACTTCTGCATCTAATTTTGAACTCATTCTCTAGAAATTTTCAATGCTTTTTTTTTCTTTCTTTTATAATAATTTAATGCCAGAGTGCTATTAATGCTAGTATTTCACGGATGAAGTAATTATTTGAAGTCACCGCCTCACTAGGGGAGTTAAAAAATTTTATTTGGGATCAAAATAAATTAATTTAGAATCTATAAATAATTAATTTTGAAATGACAATGGACTAAAATGCATCTAGGAACTAATAAATATATAAAACCAACTTAAAGGTTAGGGGGGCCAAGGCTCTCCTTCCCTCCTCTCCTCTCTCTCTTCACTCCTTCCACCAAACTTAAAGGTCTGCTTTTGTTTCTACTGAATTTTTATTTTTACATATGCTTGTAGGAACAAATATGGCATATGAATCGATTGATATCGTCCCACTTATCTTGTGATCGACCTTTATTTATGTTTCGTTTTTTTTTGTTTTTAATTATTTAATTATTTTTTTATTATATTAAAAAATATAATTGTCTTCAGACATTTTTAATTTTACAATTAGATCCAAGTTTGTCATTTAATCCATTATCATGTAATTTTGACATGATTCTCAACTTTATCAGACGTTATATATATTCATCCATAAGCAATAAAATAATAAATGAAAGTGCACGCAAAGAAATAGGAGAGGAGAAAAGAGTACGATCTTTTATTTGCACATAAATAAAGTAAAAACGGACAAAATAATTGGCATTAATTGCACTTAAATTGGCATTAATTCCTGCCTAACACAACAAATAAATTAAAATTAGTCCATAGAAAATAACCTACAAGAAAGATATATAGTTAGTCTTCCAAAATGATGACACAAAAAGTTAATAAAAACACTGAATTGAATGTGAAATTTAATCTAAATCTTCACTTAAACTTTCTTAAATTAAATAAATATTAATATTGAAATTAATTAAAATTAAAGGAAGAAAATTCAATTTAATTAAAAACTAAACAATCACTATTTATTAATTAATCTACTCTAATCAATTTAATTAACTAAATGCATAACAAATAAGTTTAATAAAGTGAATTTTCTAAGCAAAATTAAAGATGTAATTCTAAACTAAATAACACATTATAAATTAATTTAATTAGAAGCGCAAGTAACATACAATCATAGAATTTAATAAAACATAACTACAATTAACAGAAACTAAAAAAATATAATAAAAATATAAAAAACTTAACTGTTTTGTCAGGGACACCTTGACCATGCAAAGGCAGCGCCTCAACGGTGAGGTATTGCCCTAGTACACTTTAATTAAACTGACCAAATAAAATTCTTTGTAAACACTTCTAAAGGAGCCAAATCTATCACAAGCAAAGAATGAATTCAACTATAAAATCTCATTTGAAAAATGATTCACGAGTTTTCTAAAATTGATTGCACATAGAAAAGGAGAACTATAATATAGGTTTTAATGTTTAAACATAAGCTTAGCACCCTGTCTTTGCCCTTAGAATTGTTTCAGGAATTCAAGTCGAAGTTTGGTACAGTGTAAAGTTGGTCTCCAAGCCCTCTTCTGTAGTCATGAATTCTATGGCCCAATTTAATATATAAACCTATTAACTATAAGATTACTAAATACTAAGTATCAATTAACTATTAAGGTTACTAACTACTAAGATCACCTATTAACCATAAGATTACTATAAGATTACTAAATATAAGATTAGATTACTAATTATAGGGCATTAGTTATAGCTAAATTTTACTTATAAACCTATTAACTATAAGATTACTAAATACTAAGTATCAATTAACTATTAACTATAAGAATACTAAATAAGTAACTAGCAACTATTAACCATAAAAATACTACAAGATTACTAACTATAAGATTAAAATACTAATTATTGGGTATTAGTTATAGCTAAAATGCTTAACATATAATATTAATAAATGCAACATTGATTAAAATTGTTATTACACAAATATATGATTTAAATTATAAATTGTAATATAATTTTATTGTAAACTACATAGTTTTAACTAGTATTACGGGTTTTAATGCTGTATTAAGTTTGTTGACCATTACTTATCATACTACTCATATTATAATTATGCTAATAACATTATTCTCGGTAGATATTTGATTTTTTTTAATTTTTGTATTTTGAAATAATTTTTTATGATTAAACTACAATGCTATATAAAATTCTAGTAATTGTAATAAAGAAGATTTGTACAATTTTTTATAATTTAATATTAATATTTAAAATTGATATTAAATAAATATAATTTAAATCATTAAAATCAATATTAATTAAATATAATTTTAATCATATTTCATAAATTTATTCATAAACAAAATATAATTTAAATTATGAAATATAACTTTTTTTTTAGGAAAAATTATGAAATATAACTTAAAACCATGTAGTTGTGAGACAAAGCTATGTAGTTTTGTCTAAAACTACATAGATTTGATAGTTAATAAATATAAACATCACTCATTGACAACCCTAAACCACACAAATTAGGTTAGTGGCCTCCTCTTCTTCTCCTTCCTCTCCTTCCTCTCTTCATCTCCATTTTTTCTTTTTTCTTTCATCTTCAAACCCAATTTAGTTCCGGCCATCACCACTTTGTTTTCTTTTGGCCACCAACTTATTGTCTTTTTTCTTTTTTTGTTTGCCTAGTTGTCTAGGCGACAACCACCCTATTGATATTTTTCCTTTTCCTGTTTATCACATCGTCGACATCTTTCTTTTTCTCTCAGTTACTACCGCACCGTGTGCATGTATACCAAGAGCATCGCGGCTATCTCCGTTAGCAACATGCTTGTCGAAGTCTGTCTTATTTTTATGTTGTGTTTTGTTTTTTTATTTTGATTTAGGGTTTGATTTGATTTTATGTTTTGTTTTTTATTTTGATTTTGGGTTGTATGAAATTGGTACTAATGCATGTATTGTTTTTACTTATGTTTTAATAGTAAAATCGCAAGATCTCTCCTCCTACATTGTAGCAATAAAGAGTTCACCATCATCAAGTCCTTTCTCTGTAAAGGTGTTGTCTTTGATTTATTTTTGGGTTTCATTTTGATTTTGGTCTAATTTGTTTTTAGGTTTGATTTGATTTTTGGGTTTTCATTTTGATTTTGATTTTGATTTTGATTTTGGGTTTGATTTATATTTTATTTTTGGGTTTGTCTTTTTATTTTGATTTTAATAAATTATATTTTATACTTTTGGCCTTTGGTTGTCAAGCATTGAGTTCTAAAGAATTGAAATTTTCATTATGCTCTTCAAAGAAAGAAAAAGAAAATAAAGTTGTTAGGATTATACTGATTAAATTTTTTAATTTATGAATTGTGTAATTCTTTTGGTGAAACATCAAGAACTTTTTTTTTTAATTTCTTAAATTCTTCTTTTGGTTGTGCGCTGCTTATATGACTTCAGTGTTACATGTAAGAACCATTTGATATAATTTTTTTTTAATAACATATTGAATTCACATCAATTAAAAAACATAACTTTTTGAAAGAATGATTGACATCCAAATTTGTAGCTTCTTCATTTTTTCCCATTTTCTGTTATGTTTGTTGACATTCAAAAATAAAATTTATATATAAAAAATACAGCAAATTAATGTTATATTTGTATATCAAATTTTGTTGTTTATATATATCAACAATATTATAAACTTTTGTTGATGTTAGTTGTGTTGTAGTTGTTGGTGCAGTTGTTCATGTTGGAATTGTTGTTGGTGGATCAGTTGTTGTGATTGTGTAGCATGGGACTGTAGTTTTCCATACATAAGGCTGTTGTTTTCTATGCTTAAGGCTGTTGTTTTCCATCCCTAAGGCTGCTGCTTTGCTGCTTCTTTCAGATTTGCAGATCATTGTAATATTATTTCCATTTGGATGGTTGTAATATTATTTCCATTTGGATGGCTGTAATATTATTGTTAATTTATTTGTTTTATTTATATATTGGCTGCTTTATCCATTTTTTTTAGGTACAAACGAGCTCACAAATAAGCTCATTAATGAGCTAACAAATGAACTATTAAACGAGCAAACAAACTAGTACAAATGAACCTAATTTGTGAGCAAGCTTGAGTTCAACTCAAGCCAAGCTTGAGCTCCATGTATCACAATTCTAACAAGCTTGAGTCGAGCTCGAACAAATTTCTTTTCAGCCGAGCTTAGCCTAAGCATTCAAAAACTCGGCTTGATTACACCTCTAAACTCCATTTACTTGTTTGCTCCAAATACTCTCTAACAGCTCCTTGGATTATTGTCATCTGAATTTCTCATTCCTACTCTTAGCTAATGTTGTCCTCCTCTTGTAATGCACTCTATGTTTCTCTATTTTCTTTCCTGATTCCCTCTGTATTTTTTCTTAAAATTCTCTCTGTCTATTTCCCTTTTTTTAGTGTTCTTTTTTTTCTTTTGGTTCCTGTTGTTGCCTCCTATTTTCCTCTATGATCTTTTGCTTTTTATTTCTCCTTCCCACCAGTATCAAAAATTAACTTATGCTATTTTCTCATGTTCCACCATGCTAGCAATGACTTCTTGTGTGAAATGTGATTTGCTCCACTATTTTAACTATTTTAAAAATAGTTCAAAATCACTAAGGCGCATCACCTTAGTAATAAGGGCTTCACCTTAGTGATGTCATCAGAAGATGTTCTTTAGGTCACTGGCCCATTAAGGGAGAAAGAGACTGAACTTTGTACTATTTAGGCTCATTTTTCTTGAATTTTCATCTTTGAGCCTTCACTTTTGGGTCAGCCAAGCCATGTGTCAATAAATATCAACAAACTTTATAGTTTGTTACAATTTGATTACCAAAGTTTAATTTATTTTGTTTTTATTATGTAACTTTAATATATGATTCATATGAATGTAGAATGATATTTTCAGTTGAATTTGAAGATGTGGCAACTTGAATTAGGGGTAAGCAATAACTATAGGAAACTAAAAAATTAAATTGAACTACTAAAATTTGATTATTTTGTTTGGTTATTAAAATAGGCAGTTCGATTTTCAGTCTCGATTTTAAATTTCAATAACCGAAAAATCAAACCAAACTGTATATCTAATACTTTATGTTTTCTATCATGTGGTGTCATTCTATTAAGAAATTTAATCTAAGTCTCTTAAGTCTGTCCTATCTCTTTCCAGTTTAACACATAACACCTAACCTAAGTCTCTTAACCTAACACCTAACCTAGCTGCTCTCTTTATTTTCTACACTTACAATCGAGACAACCTAGCCATTCCCTTTGTTTCTTACTCATCCTTCTCTTTATTTATGATCAAATCACAAACAATATAGTCATTCTCTTTCAAAATCCATAAATAGAAGGCATTCATCTCACTTACTATTTTGGGTGTGCATCAAGCGGGTTCAGGCGGGTCGAGTTTTCATTTTTTTAAAATTGAATAAAAAATTGAAATTTTATGTGGGGTGGGGTCGGTTTTTAGGTAACCAACTAACTAATAAAAAACAAAAGAAACAAATATACCTAGTAGTCTAATGGAGTTGTTGCGTGCCTTGGAACTTAAGGATCCTGGGTTCAAGTTCCAGAAATGATGTTTAAGGGTCTTTTACTTAGTTTTTTTTTCAAATATGAAAAAAAAATGGTGTAGGTTATGGGTTTCGAACCTTTTACTTAGTCTTTTACTCATGTCCTTCATGCAAAATGCCTCACCGGTTTACTGTAAGCATCATAGTATTATATTTTGGTTATATATATATATATATATTGGTTATAGGGTTAAATGCATGGGTGGGTACCCAACTTTGCACTTATTTCATTTTGGGTACTAAAGTTTAATTTATTTTTTTCAAGTACCCAACTTTGATTTAAGTATCATCCGCCAGTGACCTAGTGGCACGATGATGTCGTGGCAACCGGTGATGAAATATTCAGAGAATATTCACCACGTCACCCATGATAACAGTACCCTTTTTTCGAAACAAAAATCAAAGTTAGGTACCCTTTTTGAAATAAAATCAAAGTTAGGTAACCAAAAAAAAACAAAAGTAAAGTTGGGTACTTGAAAAGAAACAAAATATTCGTCATGCCATCATCGTGCCACCAAGTTATTGGTGAATGATACTTAAATCAAAGTTGGGTACTTGAAAAGAAATAAATTAAACTTTAGTACCCAAAATGAAATAAGTGCAAAGTTGGGTACCCACCCGTACAATTAACCCATTGGTTATAGGTTTTCAGTCGAGTCGGTTTCGGTCGAAAACTTATAAATTTGCAAAAATTGGTTCAGTTTTGGGTCGGATATTCGAGACATACAGGTTTTGCTCACCCCTACTTACCTACCCTGACCGAAATAAATGATTATTTAATATTTTTATAAGATGAAGAGTTTAAATATTTTTTGAAAACAATTTTACTTTTAAAATGTTCTTTAAGAGCAAATTTGTTCCTCATTATAAACATAGGGGGGATGTACCTTTATCTAATTTATATTTTTTGGGTACATGTTAGAAATAGTGGACCATATTAACAGTGACAATAAGAGAGGTTTAAATATATAGTTTTCGAAACGATTAGCGGCGGATGTGAGATTAGGACATAAAATTATGTAATTTTAAGTCAAAACTATATATAATTTGCATTTAACCCTATTCCCTAACAATATGTTTGAATTGGAGGAAAGAAAATTAAGGAGAAAATATGAAAAAAAATACTTTTTATTTTTCCTCTAATTGTTTGCATTTGAGGAATATAAAATGGGAAGGAAAAAATAGACAACTAGTAAATTATTATTTTAATGACTTTATTGCTAGAATTTAAATTTGAATGCAAATTTATTTAATTTTATATTCCTTTTCTTTTTAGACAACTAATAAATTATTATTTTAATGAAGAAAAATTAGAATTCAAATTAATTTTTAGTTTTAGTTAAAAAAAATCCATAGAAAGATATTTTTGAATTTCACAAATTTAAAAAATTTAAAAAAATTATTTAAACTAAACATACATCATCTAAATGAATTTCATGAAATTTTGTGAAATTCATTTATATCAAACACACTTTTAAGTTATTTTGAGGTTAAACTTTAAATTATTTCATTTAAAAGATGTTGACCTTAGCAATGATCAATCTTGATTTTGATATTAACAAACTTAATTTTGAGCATTTAATTTTGTTTGTTTAATGTGTATAGACATTAGACATCATTTCTTGTGTGATCATGTTCAAAATGGTGATATCTCGCTTGAATTTGTTGATAAGAATAATCAACTTGCAGATATTTTCACCAAACCTCTCAATGAAGAGAGAATGAATTTCATTCAGCATGAACTATGCATGATTGATGGTTCTAGTTTGTCTTAATTGTTTGTTTAAATTAATGAATTGATGGTTGAACTTCTTTTCATGTGAAATCATGTTGTGCTAATCATACTGCCTAGATTGTTTTAGGTAATTAATTTGATTCATTTTAAGTGTTTGATTTGGATCTTAACATTTTTTTTGAACCTTGTTTTCAATAAATTAATTAATTTTAGAGCATTAAGTGTTTCTTCCTCATATGCGACTTTCGCTCATCCTCCTCCATCTCCTCCTCAAAACTAGCTTCTTTTTATGTCCTTTTTTCTTTGTTTGTTCAACAGTATTTGTTTAGTTTATTTTCAGTATATTTTTTATTTTTGAATCTTTGAGCTGTTAGTTTTTATTTAAGACTATTTTGTGTCAGTTTTTGTTTGGTTGATTTTTGGTTTATGAGCTAGGAGTTGTTAGTTTTTGTTTACAATTGATATTACAAATGTCAATGTACTCCTTTCTTTTTATTAATGCAATCTTATTTATCTTAATTCATGTTTCTTTCATTTTTTTGATTTTAACAAAGGGGGAGAAATTTGAGTTTGCTTCATTTTTTTTGTGATTATTATTTATTATTATTTATTTCCTTGTTATTTGCTACATGCATTGTAAGTGTGGCTAGCTTTTATGATAATTAATGATCAAGTTATCATGTTTTAATATTTGTGATGCTAAGTCTTGTTTTGCTTACTTGCATAATTTTATTTAGTATTTCTCGAAGGGGGAGAAATTTTCATTGTTTTAGTTCTTGGTCTTTTGTTTCCTTTAGAACTAAGCTCTACATAATCATGTGATATTATATGTACTATTTTGTGATGAATTATCTTAGTAAAATTTGTCTTCTGCTATGTTTATGTTTCTTTAATATTTTGTCAAGTATTTAATGTTGTTATTTTTATCAAAAGGATATAAATTTTAAAATTTATATTTCTTATCATGCCAAAAACAAGGGGAGAAATAAAGAAATATGTATTTCTCATTAATTTTTATTTTTTACTCCTTATAGTTATTATTTTTATGATATGCATAAATTTAGGGGGGTAAAATTCATTTTATCACACACTTCACTTTATATTATTCTCTCAAACTCAAAATAAGTTTGTTAAAATCAAAAGGAGGGGGATTGTTGACCTTAGCAATGATCAATCTTGATTTTGATCTTAACAAACTTAATTTTAAGCATTTAATTTTGTTTTAAGTGTGTATAAATTAGGACTTAATTGGAATAAAAATGAAGTACGGGATTGATAAGTATACTTTTGGGATGATTCGACATCTGAGATTCAAAAAGGCTTTTGACATCCATAGAGCCTTATAATGAGAAAGTGATCGTTTGGACTTTTGAAATAGACATCACAAGCTTTCTGAATTGATGTTACTTGTCAAAATCTAAGTTCATTTGGGTTTGCAAATCTTTAGTTAAAATCAGTATATGCAGCTTTCATTTTAAGTTGAGCAACTCTTAGTATTTCAGCAATATCTTGAGCTACAGAAGTCCAAATGAGGTGATTCAAAATGATATGTAAAGGTAAGAAAAATATCTAAAAATTTTGTGGAGAAATCTTATGATAAATCATTTGAAGGTTAGAATGCATATCCCGAGCGCCCTCCCGACTTGGAATATATGCACACATTTGGGTCTTAAACAAGCAAAATGAATTTTTTTTGGCAATACTGATCCTGATCCCAGTCCCGACTAGAACTGTTCCCGAGACCAGTCAGTCCCGACCGGGGCCAAGTTGCACGACCGGGACCAAATTGCTTCAAAATTGAAGAAATCTTTCAGAACTAATCTCGAGCTCCGTCTCGACCGGGACCGTGCCCAGGACCAAAGAAATTCAAAATTAAAATGGTTAAAAATGGCTACTTTTGAAATGTCCTGATAGGGACTGGTGAAATCCCGACCAGAAGTAGAGTATTTACAGCTTAAAAGTCCAAATTTCATGCAAATGAAGTTTAAATTTGTTGGAAAAAAAAATTATTGTTTCTAACAACTATAATTGAATTGCTCAACTGTAAATACAATCTCCAAAGATCATTTAGAGGTTAAGAAACTTTTTTATCATTTATACACTCTCAAGCATTCAATTAAGCTAAAACTTCTCTCAAAATTCCTTTTTATTTTTGTATAACTCTTGTAAGAGTTAGTGAGTGATTAGAATAGAAATTCTTATTCTTATATTTTTTGGGGATTAAGAAAAGGGAAGTGAGGTTCTATTCTAGAGAAATAGGTTTAAGTGTTTAGCCATTAAAACACTTGGGAATTCAGTTTTAGTGTGATCCTTGAAAACACTAGGGTAAGGTTTGAGTTGAGCCTAAAACTCAAGTTGTAAAAATCAATCTAGGGGAAATACAGAAGGAACGATATTTTTGTTTTGTACATGGGAATCATGAGACAGAAAACCATGAGGCGAAAACAAAGAGGAGTGCGCCATATAATTATCGACAAGTATAGGATTGTGATTCCAACATGGATCGGACGGAGGGATAGGCATCGACGGTGCCATAATGTAGATGGAGAAAACCTAAACCCTCCTACATTCTTCCGTATCCAACTCTTATCCCTCCGTCTGCACTATGGCACCGTTGATGCCTATCCCTCCATTTGATCCACGTTAGAATCGCAATCCCATGCTTATC
>CATIWM010336058.1:0-19293 GCA_949671775.1 Mallotus repandus | reverse complement strand
CCACCACTTTCGATTTGTCCCAGTTATTACCCTGGGTGGCGACTCCTCATCTCCACGCCATGTCTTTGTGACAGTGGTTAGTGTGTTCCTTAGAGCCCTGAGCTCAAACAGTGTCGCGGTTGCAATAAACTTGGGCGCGCGGTAAACCCTGCCGTCTACAGATCGCCCCCTGAATAGGGATCCAAGAGGCGGCAGCTCTTCCTAGGTGACGGTCACCCATTGACCAGAGTCCAGCATTATTCTGATTCATCCTTAGTAGCCTTTCGGTATATTTTTGGTATCTGATACGAATATACTGCCTAACATCTTTATTATTGCATGCGACTGTTTATATATGTTTGAGTAATTAATCCATGTCTAAATGAATACTCATGACTATCTTATGCAATTTTAATGCAAATTTCTTTTACAAATGAAATTTGTACAAATGAAATTTGTTTATTGTAAAATGAAACTAACCTTTGTTTGTTGTAGGTTTTTTGGTGATTTTTAATCACTAAATAGTTAGTGTATTAATTAGTTCTTGAGAGGTTTTATTTGAATTCAGCATTATTGTAATTTTGCAAACTATTGTAATCCCTAATCTCATCCCCGTTTGTTTTGAATGAATATTTGTAATATTTATTATTATTGGTAACCAGTGCGAGGTAATAAGCATGCAAAATGACTAATGTGCAAATTGGGATTAAATTATAAAATTGGAAGTGTTTACTATCCACCCGATAATAAGGAAATAATCAAATAATCAAAGGTAATAAAATGCGAAATACATACGAAGGCTAATCGCAAGGTTGGGTGCGCATTCCAAAGCCCATACCCATTTTCCGAACTCGATCTTTGAAGACGGCTTCTGGGTACCTCCATGGGATCTAGTTACTGTAAAGTGTGTCCTAATTTTCATCCAGGTGGAGACTCCATCTCCAATATGGGCCCTAAGCCCATATTGTATTTTCTAGTAGGCCCTAAGCTTGCATAGTATCGTGGTCGCCAACACTTGGGCGTGCACTAAACACCACTGTCTATAGCAGCGACTCCACTTGGGATAGAGAAACTGATTCCTATGTTTTGTAATTTATCATCCTTGATTATTTCCTTATTTCTTTTATATTTTACTACATTCACTACACATTTCACACAATGAGCATATAAGTCGCAAATGACCCGACAATAATCTTTGCTTCATTGCCTGTGTTTCACTCAAATCTGGTGGTGAAAGATTCGATTATTGTCACTCACGACACGTACTATCTCCGTCCCGCGGACCCTTGAGTTGGGAGACGCAAATAGATGTATATAGCTATAGGAGCCATAACTTGTTACCCTTGACTTCGCTCATGTAATGACTTAGCAATATCCACTAAGGTTTTTTCTAACTGCATGCGTTTTATACCATATAGCAATTCTTGCAATAAAATTTAAGACCATTATAAATGGATTACATTAAGCTAGGCCTTTTATGCTCACTATGGCCTATTTGTACATGACCCATGCCAAGATAGACCTTTCATGCCCATTACGGCCCATGAAACATGGACTTTGGTTTTATTACAGAGAATTACTACTTGCCTACCTTGTCTTGAGAGATTTTTTGCATCCATCGGTTTTGACATCCTCTGTTGATAATCAAAATCAGGCCAACAATCTTAGGAAAAGGAACACGCCATTAAATACGCGTGTGGGAGAAATAAGGGTGGAGATATCGCTTGTAGAGCTTTGTCTTGTTGTATGTTATATGTGAATAAGTGATTATTTTCCTTCTAAAATAATTAAGTAAATTTGCATATCATGCATACACGCCATGCATGTTTCTAACCTTTGGTGATTGTAGATATAGATTCAAACCAATCATCTGCTTGGACTCGCTCTGACGTCGGTCGTTTAGTCAGAATGTTAAAAGAAACAACATTAATGAGTTTTGATCAAGAACAGTTTAAAGCAGAAATGGCAGAACAAACCAAAGCTATTATGCAAGAGATGATGGCAGAAATGAGAAGAGGGGATAGAAGGGAACCGCCACCATCTCAACCTCGCCCATTTGATCTTGATGCTGAAAATCCGAGGAGGTAAGAAATAGAAGATTACTAGGAAACTCTATTGGCCGAACCAGTAATTTGACCAAGGATAGACGCCCTAGAAAATGTCAAAAAGCTGGATTGGGCTAAAGATCTTGTCAAGACAATGGCTCAGATGCAGATGCAGATAAAAGAAAAGGGGATAGATGCTCCCCTCGACTATACTGATCTAGATTTGTACAAGGGTTATGATCCTCTGCCATAAAAATTCAAGTTCCCTGACATGGAGAAGTAAGCAGGGACTAATGATCCTCACTTACATTTGAAGCAATATGTGACCTACATGAGTGTAACAGAGCTGACAAATGGTCAAATTGTCAAGCAATTCCCTTTGTCTTTGGAAGGTGCTCCAATTCGTTGGTACTACACCTTAGAGTCTTCTGTACAAAGTGATTGGAAAGATCTTTATGTTGCATTCATCAAGCAGTACGGTCTGAACGCTTTGATGGAGGTCTCTCTAAGAGACATGCAAAACACAAAGTAGAAGTTCAATGAGTCCTTTGCTGAGTATCTGATAAGAGGGAGAGGGAAGTTATCTCAGATGAAGCACAGACCAGTAGAATCTGATAAATTGACAATAGTGATAGAGGATTGTGTTCCGATGCTTTCTAGAAAGTTGAGACTTAGGGATTAGAAATTTCGAAGAGCTACAAAAGTTTGGGGTGCAGAAAGAGTCTGATTTGGCGCAAGATAAGAAAATTTTCAACGGGAGACCCTCTGGTAGAGAAGGGACCAGATCCAGCAGTGGGATAGGTTTAAGCAGTAATGTTCAAATCAATGCTGTTCAACAATCTAGAAGATTTTCTAATCTAGGGAGGCCTCTCTCTAAAGTTTTAGAGAAACTAATTGAGAATAACTTGCTATGACCTCTACCACAAAGACTACCATTCCCCAATGCTGACCCGAAACTGTATTGCAAATACCACTAGAACATCAGACACGATATCGATGACTGCACTCATTTAAAACATGAGATCCAAGATCTGATTGACTCAGGCAAAATTACTGATCCCAAAAATAGAAAACCAAACACTAGAAATAACCCCTTACCCAATTACAGAAACATGCCACCACCAAATCAATTCATACTCATGATAAACACCGGTTTAACTGAGGAGCAAGTTTTAAACTCCTTTGTTGATACCACACTTGCACCACCAAAACCCGAAACAAAATGCCTAAGTCTGAGAAAATAGCCTGTTAAGGTCAAGGTGAATGTCCTATACATATGGAGCTCTGATGATGAAGAAGAGGGAGCTCTTGATCTGTCAAAAAATGAGGGAGGAAAACAAATTCCACCTGTTGAAAAACTTGAGAAAAAGGAGGGAGAAATGAAACCTGCTAAGTCTGAAGAAAAGCAAATCGACTCAAAAGAAGAATCAAAGAAAGTGGAGGAAGAACTGGAAAAGGCAGAGAAAGAAAATAAGAAAGCCGATGAAGCCAGAGGAGACGAAACAACTATCGCCAGTGTTTGGGAGTTATTCAAGAACTCCAAAGCCCATAGGGAGGCGCTAGTTTTGGCTTTAGACGATAAAAAGATCCCATCAAACCACACTCCCGAACAGATGGTCTATTCGTTGACCGAAAGCCCTCTTGGGGTAATAATATTTGCAGATGAAGATTTACCATTAGAGGGGAGGGACCACCGTAAGGCCTTATTTATTAAGACGGAAGTCAAAGGAAAATTAACTTGCTGTGTGATGGTGGATAATGAATTCGCCATCAATGTGTGTCCCTTAAAGATTCTTTCAAAGCTGGGATTAACTGAAGCCGATCTCAAGCCATCCGAGGTGGTCATTAAGGCCTACAATGATACAAAAAGGCCTATAGTGGGAACCTTTAGAGCTCTTATCAAGACAGGACTTATTGAAGCTTTGGTCAATATACATGTGCTTGACATCCCTGTCACGTTTGGTATTCTATTAGGGAGGCCATGGTTTCATCCTCTGGGAGGAGTCTCTTCGACTGTTCACTAGAAAATCAAGTTTTCACTTGAAGGAAAGGTTGTAACCATTTCAGCAGAGACTAAAGCCGCCGTTGTTGCTCTCAAGTTAGCTCCCAATGAGATTCCAGTCAGTCCAAGCTTCGAGGTTTATATGATCTACGAAGATGAGCTAAACCCGAAGATAGTAAGTATAATGAAGAGCATGAATTTTATGCCCGGACTGGGACTGGGGAAGGATCAGCAGGGTCCGTCGAGTTTTGTTAACCTAAAGGTCCTTATTTTGAAGCATGGATTAGGCTATCAAGAGACTGGAAAGTCCAAGGCTAAGGTTGAAAAGAAGAAGAGATTGTGGGAGACTTTTGAGGGAGAAGGTGCTGGTTATCCGTACCAAGGAGCTCCTGAGCCGTTAATGATTGTTGAGAAACTGGTCCTCGGTTTCAAAATTTTCATTGAATAAGTGAACGCCTGCAACGGAATTAAAGGACGCTGTCGACCAGGAAAAGGAACGTGACTTTGAATCCTATGTGTTGGATTCCATCATGAATATTTTCTATGATGATATTGACATTTCTCTTTATAACCTGTTTAAGCCTGATGATGTTTTTTTTTTCTAAAATTAATGTAATAGAATCTCACTTCGCTTATTTGTGCAATGTTCTTCCTAATAGTTATACTGTGTGTGACGATCATTTTATGATTATGTTCGACATTAATTTAGTGAAAATTGAATCATTTAATTTGGGCACATGCGATAAACCTGAAAATATACTTCTTGCTTCTGACTTAACTCATGAGGAGAGAGAAAAAATGAAAGAAACACTAAAAAAAGACAGAAAGTATTCGCTTGGGGTTATGAGGATATGCCTTGGATTAATAGAGAGATCACAGAGCACATAATCCCATGAATTCTCATGGCACATTGGTAAAATAAAAGAAGAGCAGACCAAGGCCAGAATGGGCTCTCCTGATCAAAGAAGAGGTGGAAAAGCAGGTAAAAGTGAAATTTTTAGAGGTGGTCGACGATACCTAGTGGTTGGCTAACATTGTCCCAGTTCTAAAGAAAGATGGAAGGGTCAGAATATGTGTATACTATTGAGACTTGAACAAAGCTTGCCCGAAGGATGATTTCCCTCTACCGTATATTGACACCTTAGTCGATAGCGCGGCTTCCAGTGCATTATACTTTTTTATGGATGGTTTCTCGGGATATAACCAGATCGTGATGGTAGTGATAGACAAGCTGAAGACTTCATTCACCACTGAATGGGGCGTCTATTGCTATTTAGTCATGCCATTTGGTTTGAAGAATGCAGGGGCCACTTATCAGAGAATGGCCACTGTATTGCTACATGACATGGTTCACAAGGAGATTGAGATATATGTGAACGACATGATGGTAAAGTCTCCGACACGGGAAGGACATTTCAAAGCTCTCGATAAGTTCCTAGTCAGAGCAGAAAATAACCTCAGGCTTAACCCAAAGAAGTGTGTTTTTGGAGTAACATTTGGGAAGTTGTTAGGACACATCGTCAGCCAGAAAGGCATAGAGGTAGATCCCGACAAGATCAAAGTAATTAAAGAAACACCTGCTTCGAGGAACAAGAAAGAGGTTCGAGGATTCATCGGATGACTACAGTACATCAATAGATTCATAGCCAAGCTGACCACTATCTGCGAGCCCATCTTCAAGCTCTTAAAGAAAAATCAGCCAGTTTTCTGGGATGACAAGTGTTAGTAGGGTTTTGAAACTATTAAGAATGATTTTGCAACCACCGAGACCGGGTAAAGTGTTGATTCTCTACCTTGCCATCGAGAGAGAGGCAATAAGTACAATGTTAGCTCAAAAAGGTGACGAAAAGGTCGAACATGCAGTTTATTACTTGAGCAATAAGCTTTTACCATATGAGTCCAACTACAGTCTCGTAGAGAAAACATGTTTGGAAATAATTTAGGCGACCAAGAAGCTTCGAGATTACTTCCAATCCTACAGGGTTCAAGCAATTTCAAAGCATGATCCACTCAGATATCTCCAGCAAACTCCATCGCTAACTAGAAAATTGGCCAGATGGTTAGTTCTGCTTATAGAATTTGACATAGATTATGTGGTAAAGGGCGATGGTAGATTTCTTGGCTCAGAATCCAGGGGATGACGGACATGAATAGGAGTTAGAGTTTCCAGATGAACACCTGGGGGCAATCGAAATCCAGACATGTAAAAGGTATTTCGATGGGGCCGTTAATTGCAAGGGAGTAGGTATAGGTGTAATTCTAATCTCACCAGAAGGAGAAATGATCCCAATGGTGAAAAGATTAGAATTTGAGGTCACCAACAATCAAGCAGAGTATGAAGCCTACATTTATGGTTTGGAAGCTCTCCGAAGCGTAGGGGCAAATGAGATCATGGTGTATGGAGACTCGATGTTAGTGGTAAAGTAGATTTCCAAACAATGGGAAGTCAAAAAAGACAAGCTGAAATTGTATTGGGATTATGCGATGACTGTTTTGCTATCCTTTGCTCAGTGCAAGGTTGTACATTTTCCATCAGAAGAAAATCAGATGGCAGATGCCTTAGCCACCTTGGCTTCAACATGGGAAGGGGAGAAATAAATAGCAGTCAAACCTCTCATTTTGGTAAAATCCCAAACTCCCTGTCATGAAGAGATCAGGTTAATGTCGATTGACCCCACAGAGAAACCCTAGTTTTTTGGATTTATAGCAATATCTGGAAACAGGGCGATTCTGATGATGTTGACAGAAAAGAAAGGATGTCCTTGAGAATGCTATCCTGACAGTTCATCAGCCATAACAGGATGTTATATAAGAGAATGCCGATAAGAGTGCACCTCAGATGTGTTGATAAGGCTGAGGCTCAAAAGATTATGGAAGCAGTTCACGAAGGTGTATGTGGACCACACATGAATGGGACAATCCTAGCTAAGAAAATAACTTGTCAAAGTTATTTCTGGCTAACCATGGAAGTAGATTGTGTGAAATAGATAAAGAAATGCCATAACTGTTAAGTATATGGTGATGTAAGCCATTTGCCTTCTATGGAACTTCAGGGGTTGACTTCCCCGTGGCCATTCGCAGCTTAGGGAATTGATATCATCGGGGAAGTGAGGCCAAAAGCATTCAATAGGCATCAGTACATTATGGTAGCAATCAATTACTTTTCTAAATGGGTCAAAGCAGAATCATTCACCACGGTTGGGTCAAAATAGATGGCAATATTTATAGAGAAGAATATAATCTGCCAATACGGGTTACCACATCACATTATCTTTGACAATGGTGTTCAATTTGGAGCTAAGATAGCTGCTTTTGTTGAAGGAATACAAAATTGAACATCATAAGTCTTCTCCATACTGACTACAAGCTCATGGGGCAGTAGAAGCCGCGAACAAGAATGTGAAGAGGATTTTGGCCAAGACACTGGAGAATTATAAAGATTGGGCCTAATACCAACAATTCGCACTATGGGGACATAGAATCACCGCTAGGACTTTGACTGGAGCTACTCTGTATTCCCTGGTGTATGGATGTGAAGCAGTACTACCAGTAGAATTAGAAATTCAGTCCATGCGGGTTCTCTTAGAGTCTAAAATCCTTAAGTATTAGTGGGTAGAAACTCGGTTAGTACACCTCACATTGTTGGATGAAAGAAGAATGAAGGCCATGTATCACTCACAACTATATCAGAGAAGAATTTCTTAGGCTTACAATAAGAAGATTAAACTAGGGAAGGTTAAATAGGGTGATTTAGTCTTAGAGCTGACTAGGCCGATTATGGTAGATCCACAGGGAAAGTTTAAGTCGAATTGGGAAGGTTCGTATTTAATTAAGAAGCTATTCTCCAAGGGCGATGCTATCATATCAAACTTAGAAGGGAATGAGTTTAGAGAGCCCATTAACCTAGACAAGCTGAAGAAATATTTTATGTAAAGTCTCGCTAGGGAGAAAACCTCAAAAAAAGCTGCCTAGGCAAAAGTTAGAGACTTGAAAAATGAAAAATTAAAAAGTCCTGCTGGATTGAAAACCTAGAAAGAGGTAGTTCAAGCAAAAATTAAGGACATAGAAAAGGAGAGAGAGAGGAAAAATAGTTGGCTGGAAAATTTGCAAGGGCAAACCAACTGACAACAGGAGATATGTAAGAAGCAAAAATGTATGGTCGCTTTGCGCTCAGATTAAATGGAATGGAATGCCTTCATTATTGTTGAACATTGCATTAAATGCTTATTACACATTGTTTAACTAAAAAGGAAATTCTATTCAATAAAAATTGATAAAGACTAAATTACATAAGCTAATTTTGTCGTCTTCTCTTTTGAACTCCTTGGGCACTTGATACTTGTAACACCCTCGTGTTTCTATTCATAACAAATTCATCCATTTCTGTTTGTTACAGCTGAACCCATGCCTTATACTGGTCGTCAGTGGACTAGTCTCCATTGTAGTTGATATACCTCTGAATGGTCCTTCGAGGCCAGCTTGTAGCCAATTTATCTAGAAAATTCTGAGTGAGAGGCCCTAGCTAAAACTCATGCACCAGCTTAGGAATTAGTTGTTTCTCTCCGTACTGCCTGCAAAGTCGAGCAGGGTTGTAAAAGGTGGCAAAATGAAGGCCAACTACAAGAACACAATAAGTGTAAGACCGAATGATCACATGCTGCAACCTCCACCATGGGCACATCCACTAGATCAGAGTGTCAGGGAAAGTGGATAACCAACTTCGAATATCTGCTTGAATGGGATGTAGTGTTTAAGTGTGATAATGCTTTGCTTTGTAGTGTGTGATATCTCTGGGAGGTCCGAGTAATCTCAGTTTTTCTTGAAACCATGCATGTGCATATTTTAAATACAAAAAGTAAGGAATTACAAAAGAAAGGAGCAGTAAATGGAGAGTGAAAAGAAAATAAACCTCCAGTAATAGAGGGGTCCCAGAGAAGCACCTAGTCTCAGTAAAGTTGTCTAGCCTAACGATTATTTTAGCCAGTATGAGATAAAAAGGGTCCAGGCCTGCTTCCACTTGATCCAGAATATTAAGAATCTTAGAATTGCTGTTACTAGAAGCAGAAATAGCAAAAACTGAGCATACATGCAAAAGGCCAACATCCGAGGCCAATATGCTTTATTGTTATCCACTGCCACTATCACTTCTAGAAGAGAGTCTATCAGGATCTCAGTGTTAAAGATGTGATGAAGTGAAGACTAAGGTGAAAAGTTAAACATTCGGGCCATTTGATACTGCATAAAATTCAAAGTTTCAACTGAAGGAATTGCAAGTTGACAAGCAGAATCTATCTGAGAACCGAGAATAGGCTCAAACTCCTTTGGCAGGGGGCATAGCTCCACAGTGTTGAACATGAAGACATATTTGTGGGGATCCTAAAATTGAGCAAGGACATGAAGAAATGAGAAATTGATCTTCCTAGCATGTAAAGATCAGAAGACAAATAGATGAAATGGCTTCAATTTAGACCATAATTTGCCATCCAAGATTTTTAGAATTGCCTGCAGTTGTTTCAAGCTTCTCTCGGTCATTTTGGGAGGTTTGGAGTGTGTTTCAAAGAAAGAAAGGAGAGAAAATGGCAGAGCTAGAAATTAGGGATTTTTAAAAGAGGTTAGGGATTTTAAAGCCTTTGCAGAACCCCCAAAGAGGCGATTGCTTCTTTGAGGAGGCGGCACCTTGTTGCGAAGATACGATCGCCTCTTCAGTAGGGATTGAAGAGGCGACGCCTCTTTAAAAGAGACGATTGCCTCTCTGCCAAGGAAATGGGAAAATGTTACAAAAAATGGCATAGTTCTAGTTGTAAAGTATGGAATTCTATTGTATATATATTCATGCAAGCAAGGACATCAAATTTCTTTGAAATTAAGATTCATTAAACTGAGTTAATTTTGAAATATTCTATCCAAGAAAAATGAAACAGAAAGGCAAAGAAATTTCCTGAACTTCAAATTTAATAATGTGTATTTTTAAAAAAAAAATCACGGAGCTCCTAATCTAAGAAGCATCAGAATATGTGCCCTCAGAATCCTCACCCTCTTTGGCACTACCTCCATCTGCTGCATCATCATCCTTATCCTCATTAATATGGAGCACCTCGATCTGATGCTCGAGGGTGGCAATCAGCTCGTGGCTCGCCCCATCCTGATCTTATTCAAGCAAACACAAGGTGAGTGAATCAGGCAAGCATGCATACATGCAGGAATAGGAAGAATATTTACCCTCTATTATTGCGTGATGCTCAACATGTAATCCCTCTAGGCCTCAATCAATCGATACATGTACTGGCCTTGCTCTAAAGGAATATGCATTATTGATAAGCTGATCAGTACTGATAAAAGTATTGAGAATGATTGAGAAAACACGACTAAAGAAGAAACTTACATGAGTGGCGCTAGTTGGGATACAAGCAAGTGTCAAATCCTCATCCAGAGTCAGGAACTGGCGTGATAACTCTCCTGGAGGGACCCAACATTGAGCCAAGGAATCTAGAGTGTGCACGAGATTGTCGGCTACTATGTCAGAGACATATACAGTAGGAGGTCTAGGCTGCTCTACTCCAGTAAAGGTGCCCTCTCCACTCTCTTCCATGTGTGGTCTTTATGGAGGTCTCTCCTGAACTGGGGGTCTAGCACGTGATGTAAATCTAGTGCCCACAACTTAAAAGCGAGAAATCACATTACA
Organism: Mallotus repandus; assembly: GCA_949671775.1. NCBI lineage: Eukaryota > Viridiplantae > Streptophyta > Magnoliopsida > Malpighiales > Euphorbiaceae > Mallotus > Mallotus repandus. Next base: position 8,585 of record CATIWM010336058.1, on the reverse strand, counting down.
AAGTGATACTTCAAGGAATGCGATCAAAGAATCGAATAAATCACCTGAGAGGTAGAGCCGACGTCTATTGAGACTCGCTGCAGGAGGTGGGTATGGACAAAATCTAGATACCGACTCTTCACCTGCACAGTATGATCAGTAGCCGGCTCTCCAGCGACAGCCCGATCAAGCTCCTCACCCTTCAGCTCATGCTTCCAGAAAAGATGCCTAGGAGGAGACTTGGGAATGCATCGTGCTCGGGGCCTGCCGTTCTAATTGTACACTCTCTCACCGAGATACCACACTCGACAATTGGGGCCCCAAAGCAAAACTCTCCGCAGGGATAGTGGCCTAGAGCGAACCATCTTGGGATTTCACCGGTTCTCTAGTCCCCACGGATCATTCCGTACTTGTAAAAGTATGACAGGTAAGTGAACAGAATTAAAAGAAGAAATTTTTTTTAAATTTTTTTAGGTACCGCTTCAGGAGTTAGAGAGTTCAGACGCTCCCGATGGATGTGCACGGGGGCCATGTGTCTATTCAGTACACGGTTGGCCCCCCTCCTCCCTATGGCTGCGAGATGATCCGCTACACAGGATATCCTGGCAATCAACTCCAATTCCAATCCCCAAACCTGCAAAGGAGAATTGTCAGTGAATGGTGACAAGATTTACAAAATAAATCAGAAAGGGAAAGGAAATATCAAAGTAGCATGCCAAAACCCATAAAATCTCTTTGCTCTATGCACTACCTCATCCATGCCCCTATAGAGGTATGCTAGAGCACAACTGTCCCAGTCATAGGTGGCCACTAAATCTAAATCTTGGAGCAGCATAAAGAACATCACGTCCAGGGAACTAGCCACGTCGGCAAAGAGTGTAGTGCCGAGGAGGTAAAACAAGAAAGCCTGCACTACCTGGTCGATCTCCTGAGGGCTGGTCATCGCTGCGGCTCTCTCCTCAGTGTATAAACTCTAGATCAAATCTAGCTTAATCGTGTGAGTCCCCTTCATGTTGGGAATTATACCGAGGAGATGCTCGATATAGGAAACTATATCCGAACTATCGGATGCAGGCTCGTATCAAAGGGAATGGGGTTCTTAACACATGCAATCCCAGTGATATTAGCAAAAGAAACTGGATCCAGAGTCAACTCTCCGAAAGGGAGTTGGAAAGTGTGAGTCTTGTTTAGCTACCTCTCCATCAGGGCATGAAAGAGGCGGCTAATCCATCTTCCCCTGCTCCTTTGGCAGAGAAAGAACGAAATCCTTGAATCTAGTGTCCTAGATCTTGTCCCACTAGTCGTCTGTGAGCTCATTATAGAAGACTCGAGCACTTGAATGTGTGCGCATCATGATGCAAGAAAGAACCAGGGAGTAGAATCAGTATTATATTGTTTAAATATTCCTGGGTGTTAGTGATAAGTCAAAAATCAAAAAATGAAAACAGAAAAAACCTCTTTTGGTCAAGAGGCGACGCCTCTCCACACAAGAGGCAACGCCTCTTTGACAAGGGATGACGCCTCTTGGCCAAGAGGCAATGCGTCCTTTTGATAAAGGATGCGATCGCTTCTTCACCAAGAGACGTCACCTCCTTGGGGAGGCGATCGCCTCCTCGAAGAGGTGACGCCTCTTCAGTGCGAAGAACAACGTGCACTTTATGAATTTTTCTCAATTTTAACAAATATTCGCCTAATTTGATCCTATTTAACTCAATTAATTATGAATAAAACTTATTAAAACCTATATAAATCTTCTGTTTATAATGCTAAGGAAGTCATTTAGGCTTAAGACTCCTAACTAGCTAAGGTTTCCTTCTGAAAGTAGGAAACAAGTACTTAAAACTAAAGATAACTTATCCTAATTGTTTTAGGCCAAATTTAACAAGGATTAGGCCTCTAAAAAAATTCAAATACTAATTAAAAATGAATTATAACTAATGGATAAGGCCTAAACATGAATTATAGCTAAATAAGCTTAAATAAAACCCATCTTCATTCTCTAAGTATTCGGACTTTAAGTATATTGAATAAAGCCCATTTAGCTTTAAGTAGACTCTCTCATTAAGGCCTTCAGAATGAATTGGATCCTCACGTGCATGATTAGCCCAAATATTCCTCATAAAGCCTTGTAAAGCCTCTTTGAACTTCTTTGCGAGCGATCTAGTTATTGGGCTTTGTGGCAACTTCAAATCATCATTCAAAATATTATCTTCATGATTTAAACAAGATCCATCTATCTTTGAGTTTCCTCCCTACGATCCACCATCCATTCCACTATTTGGATGAATTGCTTCCTTTGCTTCATTGTGATTCACATCATTCCTCCCTTCCTTAAAAGGATTCATCCTCGAATCAAAGTTGAACATGGAATGCACTTCTGAAATACACTGAAAACTTAATAACTTTGACCAAGATTCTAAGAAACAAGTTGAATGATCGAAAAAATTGAAATTTAGCCTATTTAGATGGCTTAAACTCTAATTTTGAACGCCATAAAGGTTTGATAAACTCCTTTGATAAGTTCGTGTTTGTATTCTTTCAAGAACATGAGAAAACAAGCAATTGAGGATTTAGGTTGAATTTGACTCAATTAATTCTGAATAAAACTTATTAAAACCTATATAAATCTTCCTTTTATAATGCTAAGGAAGTCACTTAGGCTAAAGACTCCTATCTAGCTAAGGTTTCCTTCTTAAAGTAGGAAACAAGTACTTAAAACTAAAGATAACTTATCCTAATTGTTTTAGGCCAAATTTAACAAGGATTAGGCCTCTAAAAAAATTCAAATACTAATTAAAAACAAATTATAACTAATGGATAGCAAATGGATAAGGCCTAAACATGATTTGGCCCAAAATAAGCTTAAATAAAGCCCATCTTCATTCTCTAAGTATTCAGACTTCAAGTATGTTGCATAAAGCCCATTTAGCTTTAAGTAGACTCTCATTAAGGCCTTCAAAATGAATTGGATCCTCACGTGCATGATTAGCCCAATATATTCCTCATAAAGCCTTGTAAAGCCTCTTTGAACTTCTTTGCGTGTGATCTAGTTATTGGGCTTTGTGGCAACTTCAAATTATCATTTAAAACATTATCTTCATGATTTAAACAAGATCCATCTATCTTTGAGTTTCCTCCATACGATCCACCATCCATTCCACTATTTGGATGAATTGCTTCCTTTGCTTCATTGTGATTCACATTAGTGATTCTTCAAATCCGCCAAAATAGGGATTGTGTCACCCTTTATGAATCCATGGCTATGCGGAGGAGTGAGGATAGGAGAAACAAGGTCCCAAGGAGGTAGAGGCAGCAGTCTCTTGTCAGCCATATTTGAGAACAAGAAAACGTAGGGGAGAAGGAAGAAGAAGAAAAGGGAAAGAAAAAGAAAAGAAAAAGAAAAAGGAAGGAAAGAAGAGGAAAAGGGTTTTTTGTATGTATATAATAGAAGAGAGGCGAGCCTCCAAGGATAGGTCCATAAATACAAAAGAAAAAGAAAAGGAAGAGAAGGGCAAAGAAGCCCCCAAAGGCCCATCAGGTGGGTGGGAATCCCAGTGGAATCCAAAAAAAAAAGTGGAGAATTGCTTATTCTGTCTCTCGGGTGTATCCCAAAATCAACTTTGAATGATTGAAGGTATTCTGATTGAAGTGTTAATGAAGAAGCATTTGGTCGGGTTTGAATCCCTGAAGTACGCATTATAAAGAAGAGTTTGGTCGGGTTCGAATTCCCAAACTGCACGCGTTATAAGAAGTGTTTGGTCGGATTTAAATCCTCGAAGTGTGCATTGTAAATAAGTGTCTGGTTGGGTTTGAATCCCCGAAGTACATATTATAAAGAAGTGTCTGTTCGGATTTGAATTCATGAAGTGCGTGTTATAAGAAGCATCTGGTTGGGTTTGAACCCCCGAAGTGCACATTGTAAAGAAGCGTCTGGTCGGGTTTGAATCCCTAAAGTACGCATTGTAAAGAAGCGTCTGGTCGGGTTTGAATCCCCAAAGTACGCATTATAAGAAGTGTTTGGTCAGGTTTGAATCCCTGAAGTACGTCTTCTTTTGCTTACTGAGTGAAGATTGGGCTAGGAAAACCTAAAATTCACGCTTCAAAATATTAATGAGTGGCTGATCGGGCCAAGAAAACCAGAGGAACACGACTAAATTTCTATTTTTTCTACTAAGTGACTTCTTGAGCCAGGAAAACTAGAGAATCATGCCTCAAATATTAATGAGTAACTGATCGGGTTAGGAAAACCTGAGGAACACTGTTACGTTTTCACCTCTTTGTTTACTAGGTGACATTGTGGGCTAGGAAAACCTGGGGTTCACCCGTCAACTATAATGAGTGGCTGATCGAGCCAGGAAAGGATCATGGTCATGTTTCAAGATGCTACAGTGAGTCTAAAATTTGACCTCTCGGGTTTGAATTCCCAAGACTGACGGCCCGAGTGAAGCTTAAAGGTCAGGTTTGTAGCTTTCACTGTTTACCGCTTTCATCGCATGTTGCTTTTTCAAAAAATTGATTTTCTAAATTCTAGTTTTTGAAATACCAAGGGGGTAAAATTTGGACACCCTCGATTTGATCAGTCGCAACGAAGGCCCAATGATGAGCAAGTCGAAATTTTGAATGTAGGAGGACCCGAAGCCTTATTTAAAATGAACTCGAAAGCCTAAACACCTAGCCCAAAACCCATAACACAAACCTAAAGCCCAAAGGCCTAAAGAGAAGTAGGGAGGCCCAAGCCCCTTGGCCCAAGCCAACCTTGGTAAAGAGGCGGTCACCTCTTTCCAAGAGGCGATGCTTCTTTAACTTGGGCCCAAAGAGGCGACGCCTCTTCAGTGGCCGGCCTAACTTTATCATAAATGCATTTTAATGCATTTTGGCCCCATACACCAAAAGTGGATCCATAGATCTCTAACATGCAAATTTGTGTGTGAAAAGATGACTTTCAAGGCAGAATGGGGTGGAGAAGATAAGGAAAAATGATAAGAAATCATGAGGGGGATCCAAGTAGCACCATTTTTTAGGAAATTAGGAACTGTAAAAAAAGGCTTAAATAAAGGACTTGAGGGTTTGAGAGGAGAGGTTAGATACCTGGAAGAGAGACCAAAAAACACAGAGCAAAAAAAAAAAAAAAGAAATACAACTTAAGAAGGGAAAAGAGAGTGAAGAGAGGAGTTTTATCAAAGAAGAGTTCAATTTCTTGAAGGAAGAGGAGGTCCTCTTTCATGGAAAGTACACAAACATACAAACCAAGCTCTGAGGGCTCAGTTAGGAGCATCAAACCTGGTTCATTCAGTAAGAATTACTATTTTTGAGCTTTTCAAGTCCTAGTTTTTTTTTTCATAAAAACTCAATTTCTCAATCTTGATTACATTTTTGGGGTTTTGATGTGTTAGATGTCATATGAAAGCATGATTATTTAAGATTTTGATGTCTTAGAAATAGATTTATATGTAGTTTGCATAAAATTCAATTTAATTAGAATTCAAGTAACATGTAAATTGTAGTGTTCTTGGCCAAGAGGCGACGTCTCTTCAAGAGACGTCAGCCCTTTTCGAGGAGGCTATCGCCCCCTGAACAAGGATCCAAGAGGCAATGCCTCTTCCTAGGAGATGGTCACCCCTTGACTAGAGTCCAACATGATTCTGATTCGTCCTTAGTATCCTTTCGGTATATTTTTGGTATCTGTTATGAATATATTGCCTAACATCTTTATTATTGCATGCAATTGTTAGACCTTTATATATGTTTGAGTAATTAATCCATGTCTAAATGAATACTCATGACTATCTTAGCAAGTTTAATGCAAATTTCTTTTACAAATGAAATTTGTTTATTATAAAATGAAACTAACCTTTGTTTGTTGTAGGTTTGTTGGTGATTTTTAATCACTAAATAATTAGTGTATTAATTAGTTCTTGAGATGTTTTATTTGAATTCAGCATTATTGTAATTTTGCAAATTATTTTAATCCCTAATCCCATCCTCGTTTGTTTTGAATGAATGTTTGTAATATTTATTCTTATTGGTAACCAGTACAAGGTAATAAGCATGTAAAATGACTAATGTGCAAATTAGGAGTAAATTATAAAATTGGAAACATTTGCAATCCACCTGATAATAAGGAAATAATCGAATAATCAAAGGTAATAAAATATAAAACACGCACAAAGGCCAACCGTAAGGTTGGGTAGGCATTCCATACCCAGTTTTCGAACCTAATCTTTGAAGACGGCTTTTGGGTACCTCCGTGGAATCTAGTTGCTGTAAAGTGTTTCTCGGTTTTTATCTGGGTGGCGACTCCATCTCCAGTATAGGGCCCAAGCCCATATTGTATTTCCTTGTAGGCCCTAAGCTTGCACAGTGTCGTGGTCACCAACACTTTGGCACGCGCTAAACCCCGCCACCTACACACACATATATATATATATATATATATATATATATATATAATTGTAAAATTGATGTTTCAGTGATAATTGATCAAAGGTTACATATATGGATCGAATTACTGAAACAAATATAATACCAAATAAATCACTAAAACCTTACATAGTACTGAAACAATAAAGTAAAACAAATAAATTAAACCGTAAAATTGATATTTCATTGATAATTGATTGAAGGTTATGTATATGGATTGCTTTATTGAAAGAAATATAGTACCAAGTAAATGACCAAAAACTTACAAAGTACTGAAATAATAAAATAAAACAAGTAAATTAAATCTTTGTTAATGATGGATTCTAAAATTCCTATTTTAGTGAAAGCCATTAACAACAACTTATATAGATCCCGTAGAGAGATCAACCGATCACATTAGGCAAGAACATTATCAACTCACTATAATCAACAAAACGATACAAAAAAAGTTTAGATCTATTAAACCCTATGAAAATAAAATAAGAACCAAACTCTCTTGATAGATCACACCACAAATAATAAGAACACAATTAGATTAAGAGATCTAGAAATATATATATAACAACCTCACTATGGAGGCGTCATAAGCAAAATAACTTAGATTTTATAAAGATCTATGAAACATAACTAATTTATGAACAAAAAATGAAATGAAGGAAGAAAAATGAGGTGATTTTGGAAAATGAAATGGCTAAAAGCACTATTAAACAAAGGAGATTTTTAGGAAGAAGTAATAAAAAAAAAGAATAATCATTATTAATTATTTAATATTTGGTGGTTTCTATTTAACTAATTAAATCTTTTTAAAGAATTAATGTAAGAAAAAAGAAGAAAAACTAAAATTTTGTAGTTAAAAAATAATTAAATTAAATTTATAAGACAATTTGTCAAGATTAAAGCCTAAAGTTGACATATTACTGTTGAAATAGTTTTTTCCAAATCGCAATATATTGAGTTTAACATGCCAGAGTCAATCCAAAGAAGATATCACTGTAAAAGGTAGGGCTAATCTACGTGAAGCGTTTTTTAGAGCATGTAAGGATCTTTTCTTAATATTAGTTGGCTGAGTGTAAAATTAGGTAGGCGTAATACATATGTAACTCCTGTACTTGAGATAGTTGGTCAGTTTAACATCTCAACTTATAATTTTACCATTTTTATCTTAAACTTGCCAAAAATGCACTAATTTAATGACATAATATATATATAACCTCCTGTACTTGTCACTTTGTTTTAGTTTGACACCTCTACTTTGTAGTTTTTGTCAGTTAAACTCTTATGATTGTTATTACATGTTACGTGTGCTTATAGGAATTTGAAAATTACATTTTAAGCGTGTTTAGGTGTTAAAATAGTAAAACTATAAATATAGATGTTAAACTGACACAAAGTGACGAATTTAGGAGGTCGTGGATGTATTATGCCAATCATGTATATTATAATAGTGGTGGCTTATACTGTGTTCTCAAGGCATACATGTACATAAGGGTGGTAATTTTCCTCAACATTATGCAACTTTTCGATCAAATTTCATTGTCATATTTAACTTTGATTTTAGCTCTTGAAATTATTTAATCTTTAATTTTATTTCCATTAAAATATTCAAATTCATTTTTCAACCAATAACAATGATGTATCACTCCCATGTAAGCTGACATAATTAAAATTTATAAATTCAAATACAAAACAAATTAAACAAAACACAAGAAAAATCAGCTATACTGGTAGATCCATTTTCACTGTTATTATTAAGAGTCAAGACCTTAAAAACTAGAGTCCTTCTACACTGCAAACATTTGTATTTATATAAATAAAATTAGAACCGTTATATTAATACTTATTTAATTATAGTCATTGATACATTTTACAGGTATTGATATACAAATATAATCAAAGATTGTAATTAAATAAAAATTAAGTTAACAATTATAATTTCATTTATATAGACACAAATGTTTGTACTATAGTAAGAGTCTTAAAATTAATCACATCAGTATATCCAAATTCCTTATTTTGATTTTTCTTCTTTATCTCTAAATGATGATTTTTCTTGAACAAATGTTTCCTATCATCAATTTTTGTTCTTCGGTTGACCTTAAATCCTGATAGTGATTTTATAATACTTGCATCCAAGCTCAAAGAACACTAGATCAATGGTGGCAACAACACCGAAGGAGGAGGATGAC